>JAJJMA010043140.1:0-15058 GCA_023529015.1 Papaver nudicaule
ACCTCCCAAATTTCTTCCATGTTGTCGTCATTTTGAAATATATGTTTCCCAAAACAAGCCACAAATTTCCATTACCTCTCTTGATATATAACTCCTCCATTATCTGCTTGCAAACAATTAGGATAAGCACAAACTATTGAACTTACAAAAATATGCCTGGAAAGATCCATCGCACCATCATTTTTTTTTTGTCCCAAATATGTATTTGTGTTCTGACAGACAGAGTAGTATGCCCTTGCCCTCAAAGCTTGAGCTAGTATCTTATAAGCATGGAATTCCGCCCCTTCATGTATGAGCTTGTTTCTAAAAATCATAGTTAAAAATAATGGTTTGTATTGATGTATTTTAAATTTCAAACCAAAAGATTTATTATTATTAGAATTCTGTGATGGGACCGCTATCAACCCCAACTTGCAATGCAAGAACGTTGTATAAATTTGCATTAAAAAGATCAATTCGAAGTAATATGTCGTTTAAGATCTGAGAGTGATTTTTTTATTTATCTTGTATAATGTTGCATAAAATTGTATAAATTTATGTTGAGCGATCAAACTCATGGGTTAAAATCTTCTAGGTTGGTTTTTAATTATCATGTATTAGATTATGGAGTGTAAATAACAACTCGAGTATTTGGGTCAACTCGGAATTTGTATAAGAACAATGTGAAATACTCGTACTAAACCATTTATTACCGTTTATAGTTTAAATATATAGTGTGTAACCTTATAAGTAAAAGCATGCGCGAGAAAGTGCGATTTTTATGGCGACGTTGACTCGAGTCATGGGTTTTCCGTTTTTTAATTTTTGTGAGATGTTTTCTTGATTGAAAAGTTTTAGGTGTTCTTCTGGGTTTCTAATGATTGGTGTTAGTTGATTTTAGTTCTTCTGTATATTTTCTAATCTTTTCTTAGTTCTTTTTGGTTTCATGGCTACTAAATCTAGTTTTCGCGGTGATGAATTTGTGTTTGTTAATGAGAAGGGAACTGGTATAGAGGTTTCTGATCGTATCATGGATGATGGTAATGGGGTGATTCCTCATACAGGTCCTCTGGATGGGAGATTTATTTTTTCACAGGAACAAAAGAAAACTACGGATTCTGATCTTATGGTCCGTCATGAATCTAGTATTGTGAATGAAGAGAGGGTGATGGTAGCTGAGGATGAGGAATTTTTCTATGGTATTCATTAGTGTGGGGATTAGTTGCTGGTTTTTTGGTAGGCCGAAGGATTCCATTCATTCTGGTGCAAAGGGTTGTTAAAATTGTTTGAAAGTTGAGGGGTATTTTCAAATAACCATGGGATCCAATGTATATGTTTGAATTCGAAAGTAAAGAGTTAAGGACTAGTGCTCTTGAACATGAAGCACTTTATAATGTTAATCAGTTTTTCATAATGAAAGCTTGGTCCCCTAACCCCTTTGATGGAGGGGGAGATATGAACTCTATCCCTATTTGGATGAATTTCAATAAAGTGCCTATTCACATGTGGAATGCTAAAGGATTAAGTTTGATTGCAGTTTTCTTGGTATTCCTATTATATCTGATAAACAAATACTTTCGAGGAAGAGGATGAACTTTGCTTATGTTTGTGTGAAGATAATCGTGCATTATAATTTTTCTAATGTAGTGCCTCTGGTTGTGGGGGGGAAGCGTATTGAGAACTCTTAAAGCGTTGATTGGTTGAACCCACTGAAAATTGGTATGTCAAGTTTATATGTTGAAACTTATCCACTTTAATATGCTTACTAAAGAAAGACTTTTTTAGGTTAGACTTAGGTTGTAAAAGAGGTTGGGATAGTTTAGAGGCACCTTGAAGATTTGAAGAAGATTGAAGAATATTGAAGATATCATCCTTCATAGAAGAGGCTAGTAATATAAATAACACAATTCCAATTTATATTTACCTTGTGCAACAAAGATAAATAATCTAACACTTGCAACTTTAATTGTATGACATTTGAATCTTAAAGCTTTTTTTTTCTCTTTATCTTTAAGTGTTGAACTACTCCTAAAACTTTTTGTTATACAGTAGTTAACTATGCGAACATTGTCTTTGTATTCATACAAGATTCATATATTCAAATTGTGTTGGTGTAATCAAATGATTAATTTTAGTCACATAAAATTCTAGTAGTTCATGCCGTGTTCATATTCAGTGTGCAATTCAATTCATAAAAAAAATCAGTGTGCATTTCTACTCGGAAAAAAAAATCAGTGTTCATCTTAGCATTCGTATTTATACTAGCATTCGAAAAGTGGCTTCTACATTTCGGATCCTACCTCTAGTGTTCGAAACCTTGTTTTTGGATTTCGAAAGCTAGCTCTAGAGTTCAAAAACTAGCTCTACTATTTGAAGCTTTTCTCTAGAGTCTATAATTCGAAATCTAATTCTAAACTTCGAAACCTAGCTCTAGTATATATATATAATACTATTGTTCAAACACACTTTTGTATCATTATACTTGTGTTTGAATTGAATTATTGAATCTTGAATGTGTTATATATATATTCATATCCAGGATTCGTATAGTCCAACACAACTATCATTGATTTAAAGTTCGTATTGTCGTGAACCCATATCTAATATATCAACATGGTTCATCCATTCCTTAACACTCAAGGTTGCCGTACTTACTTAGTTGATTTTTTATAAAGGGCGACACAAGTAGAACATGATGTACTTCCACGTAAGAGATATCTTATTTCTTTGTCAAGTTTGCTTATCTTAGGAAAGTTAGTAACAACAATTTAAAGCTTATGTTGTTATATTTCTTAACTTGGAAGGGAATAATATCTGAGATGATTTTCGGTAATCTTAATTTCGAAAATCGTATATACTTATTGTCTCAAGATATTATTATTGCTTGGTTGTAAAACATATATTCATTTACTTGATAATATATAATCATTAATATGAATGTCGACATTTCTAGTCTCTAGAAGGTTGTTGAACAAGTTTATTTCTTTTGTATTACTCTTGGATGTCGATATTCTTGCGACAACGTAAATTTCGAATATACTCATTTATTCATTTTGGTATGTTAGGGCACATGTCCGGTTGAACCCACCGACGTTGATATTGAAAAAGCAAGGGTACCGAAATACAACCAACTTTTCGTTTGGGCTCGTGAGTCTTATGGTAAGATATGGACGATCTCAAAAATCAATATCCAAATCTGATAACCGGAGTGGGATCACAAGTGATCGGTCCAACTCAAGATAAATCTTGGAAAATCCTCTGGATGGATTATGGACCAACTCGACGGTCATTAATAACGTACTTATTGTGTTTGCTTTAATTATATAATCAGAGAATATAATGCGGAAAGCAAAGCACACAAGACACCAGAGATTTTTTTTTAACGAGGAAACTACGACCTGTAGAAAAAACTCGGGACCTCGTCCAGATTGAACACCACGCAGTACTAACTATCTACAAACATTAGCCTACTACAAGACTTCGGTCTGGGATGTAGCAGAGACCGACTCATGCCCTCTAAGCGAATCATCTACTGTTGCACTCCTTACGTCTCTAGATCCCCCATAGATCGTCACGCACTTGATTCTCCTAGCCGAAGTCCATTACAGACCTAGGAATTGCTTTAACCGCTGTTAAAGCCTTATGTCAACAATACCGTCTTTGCAACCTTAATTACTGAATGTATGTTTAGAACTGTGATCTTCAGTTTAACATACGTAAAGTGACTTCCTTCGGATTGCTCCAGGTCATACGAAAATCTACTACCAAGCGGGGGCTGACAAGTAAACTGAGTAAACTATGCCCAACTTGTCTCTACCTCAGTTATAAAAAGAATCACTTAAGAAACTTATACAACTGGAGCTAACTAGGTCTTAAAATTCCGAGTGCAGCCGTGCGTTGCTTCCTTTAAACCTTGTATGTAACGTATCAGTTCTTGAATGGCCTTATTGCAGAAGAGAGGACCGTAGAATAGAAAAGAACGTGATCAGGTTACCAAGGTTACAGGTTAATCTGATAACAACCACAGAGGTACGTTATCGCCAACCTATGCTTCCCAACTCTCAAGAGAAGTCTTTATAGTCGTTAGGTAAATCCCACAAAGGAACTGCTACCTAATAGAGGATGACTATACCACAACAAGCTTACACCGAATTGCAAAGAGTTTACGATCAATTTCACAGAGAAACTTCATTTATGCTTGATTCTTGTGGTTTTCATTCTTTAACCCTCTATTTATAGTACTCAATAAGATAGGTTGCTTAGAATAAAAGAAACTAGTTTCTTAACCTACAAGTTAGCAAGTGCCCGTGTAAACGAACCCGTTACTTGGCTTGGACGTACACAAAGAAACCCTAGATTTATCTCAATTGGAAATCTTTAAACATTAATCTGCCAAGTGTTTTGTTAGCTCAAAAACACTTCAAGTAGAGATTCAACCGACCAGAGATAATCTTTATCTTATTGACTCATTGAGATTCGTTAGATGGACCACATAAGATATTCTGATAAGCTCAAGTCCAACTAAGAGATAAAGGAGTCAGAAGTTTAATATGCGTGAAATTCCAGAAGAATATTCTCTTGGACGGTTCGTGAACCGTCCGACTGGATTCCGGCCAAATTTATCGAATCTGTGGTTCACGTACATGTACGTGAACAGATAGACGTTGTGGGACTCAAGAGAAAATTTCGGAGTCAGTGTTCACGAATCGGTTCTTGAACCGTCGTTGCCCAGATTAGGGTTTAATTGGATCCGCTGGAAGTTCTGGGTTGGGCCAGTACTTAGACGTGTTATTACGCCCTCAACTATAATCCACTGGACTCTGCTCTAGAGTACTTCTTTAGATTCATCCGTTTCGTACATGTGATTTGCAAGCAAACCATTGCACTGGAAAGGGCATCAAATCTATCTCATGCATCTTGTAAACTTAGTATTGTGGGAACAAATACTAACATAACTCATGTTTATGTAGACAAGAGTACAAAATCTCTATCGCTATAACACTACTAAAGTAGCCGACTATTTCGAAAGATAGAATAAGTAGAATAGAAGAATTTTCATAAAAGTCATACCTCCTGCTAACCTTTTGTCGATGAAGAATATTTGATGTCTTCTTTATAATCACTGTCTTCGTCTTCAAGGTCTCTACTACTTTGTTTATATCCCAATTCCGAAATCTAAACTCTAGTAGGCTAAATCAATAATTTTGTTTTGACACCTAGAACTGACAACCATCTTGACAGACCAAAGCTAGTAGGTTTGACCGGACAATGCCCTAACAATCTCCCCCTTTGTCAATTTTAGTGACAAAACCAATTTACATATGGATTCAAAAGATATACAATAAAGATCTAACCTAGATGTATCTTGATTTCTTGAATTCTTCAACTTCTCCTTTGAGTCTTGATGTGTTCGTTTAACTCCTGTTGAAAAATCCGTACACAGCACCACAACATATCCAGCTCAAACAACCACAAAGGTACGCTCGAGATTACATGGGTTAATATGCTAATCCCACATGTTATTTGTGCAAAGAGTAAGAATCAGAGCAACTTTAAAGTCCGTGTACCAAAACTTATAAAGTGATTCTACTCATTCTTGATGCGAAGCTCCGCCTTAATCTTTATACCTCTTTTTGCCAGATTGGTATGAAGCCCAATATTTACACCCCCTTCCTTGATACTTTCGAGAAAATACATAAGTGAGCAATCGGTGTTCTCCCCCTATGGTTATGAACCACAAGAACAAGAAACCATATGTATTCTCCCCCAATTTTTCACAAAAATATGACAAACTAGTTGAGACTTAAAGTTTCAAGCCTATAGAGATAGTCAAGTCCAGGATGTACTCGCATATCAAGTTTAAGATAACATAACTAGCAAATCAGAACGAGGATTTCTAAGTTGATTTATCTCTGGAGAAATATAGATACACTTTTCTCCTAATATTCCACATCCACGCTCCCCAAAAAGATTTATTATTAAGCGCAAGCTCATTTAAGAACTCTCCCCCATGTGGTGTTATTCAATAAAGAACAACTACAAAGCCTAACTTGGACAAACAATTTAATGTATCCAGTTTTGTTTGTGTACAATCTCCTTTCCTTAGCCAATTTTTTGGAAAAGACTATATGATTTTTGAGCTTGTGGAAACCCTAAAAATCATATAATCAAAAGTTTCTTGATCGTGAGAAAAAGCATAACTTTTGAGTTTTACATAACTTTAAATCATCACAAAATCAACGAATAAAGTCATGTATGCAGCCATGATTATCGTGCTTTCCTCACCGTAACTGACAAGGGCTTACTTGGTGAGGGTGCACAACACAATCAAGTTGTGTTGGGGTGAACAATGTCTTGCTCACCATTGGTGGTTAAAACAAGATCTGTTACATCATTGGGTTTTTCACCACCAGTAGATTTCGTCTTAGAATGTTTTGCCTTTCCCTTGTTCTTGTTTTTCACTAGTAAACCAAGCATCTCATGAAGTGATTGCATTATTCGAAGGTTTTCTTTGAAAATCAACCACATCTTTTCCATTATTTCTCTTTGGGTGGACTTTCTAGGATAATGATTCCCTTTGGCACGTATTGCCCCACCAATATTCTTTGGCATCCACTTGTGAGTGGTTTTAGGAATAATAGGATCTTTCTTCCCATCTTTCTCAACAAGTTTTCCTGAGAGAAGATTATATTGACTATTCTTTTGCAAGTTAGTCGATCTCCAATTGGGAACATCAGATATAGTCTTCGCATTTACAAAGTGTTCCTTTCTATGATGATTAGGAGAGAACTTTGTAGAGCGTTTATCGGCAAAACTCGGTTTATCATAATACTGATTTGTATGCCTAAACGTTGGACGTTCACAACCTGCATTAAGATGATTAGCCTTGTTGTTCGATCTAGGTTTAATCTCCAACACACTTGCGTCATTACAAATGTGGGCTTTTTCGTTCCTTTTACGGAATCTACATCTTCTTTCCAAGTGACCATTATTACCAAAATAAAAGCAACATTTAGTAACAAAAGGAGTGGGATGCTCATTGTTACCTGGATGTTGTCGATCTTGAAAGGCTTAATTTGCTCTTTTTATCCTTGATTTGTGGTAGATGTATTTCACTTTTGGAAATTGTGGTAACTTTCGGTTGAGAAGAATCCTTAGCCTTGACAAATTTCACTCTTTATTAATACTTGGAGCGTCTATTCCTTTATAGCCCAATCCTCGTGTGTCACGATGATATTTACTCGTTCATAACATCAAGGTTAATTTGTCCAAGCTATTGTTGAACTTATTCAAGTTCTCTTTCAAACTCAAGTTTTCTTCTTCCAACCTTTTGATCTTTTCATAAGAATTAACTAGATGTTCTTAGATGAATCACCATTCTTAAGATTTTGAAGAAGTATTTCTCGATCATGACCTTCAGAAATTAGCAATTTGATACTTCTAATTTCTTCGTTGTGATCGGTTGTACCATTAGTATCAAGTTCCTTTTGCAAGGTAACATTTTGACAACGAAGTCTGTCACATTCAACCTCTTTGCAGAACAAGGACCTCTGAGCTTCTGAAAGTTTCAGATATCATTCCTTGATAAGGTTATTGTTGATACTAATTTTCCCATATCATACTTCAAGTGAATATTGTTAGAGGTTCGATTGCCTAAGTCGTTGGTGGCCTTTGTTCGTTAACAACCAGGGATTAGTTCGTGAGTTTGAACGTATTATCGTTGGTTATTATGATCCAAGTCGGACACTGATGGCAATCGTGGTAATATCTTGAAGACAATCGTCGACAAAGTTAACTACAAAAGGTATAACTAAAACAATAATCAACACAACAATTTAACGAGGTTCAACAGCCGTGTGCTTACGTCCTCAGGGGTAAAATTATTGTTCTATTATATCAAATCAATAAAGCTTTCTCTGGTTTACACTATAAGTCACTACAATTTGTTGATGGATAGAGTGTTAGGACATTGTCCTGTCAAACCCACTAGCGTTGGTATGTCAACCTAGTTGTCAGTTTTAGATGTCAAAACTCAATTCTTGATTTAGCCTACTAGAGTTTAGATTTCGGAATTGGGATATAGACAAAGTAGTAGAGACCTTGAAGACGAAGACTGTGAAGACAAAGAAGACATCAATTATTCTTCATCGACAAAAGGTTAGTAGGGAGTTATGACTTTATGGAAATTCTTCTATTCTACTTTCTCTATTCTTTCGAAATATAGTCGACTACTTTAGTAGTGATCATAGCGATTGAGATCGTATTCTTGTCTAACATGGTCTTGTGTCATGACTAGTATTTGTTCCCACAAATGCTATGAGTACAAGAATGAATGAGATAGATTCGATACCATTTGTCCATTTCAATGGTTTGCTTGCAAATCATTAGTTGGATATGGATGAATCTAAAGGAGTACTCTTGAGCAAGAGTCCATGGATTACAGCTGAGGACGTACACACGTCTAAGTCCTGGCTAAGCCCAGAATTTCCAGCGGAATCCAAGTTTGGCCAAATCTGAATGGCGGACGGTTCACGAACCGGTACGCAAACCAGAAACTCGGATTTCAACTGAGTTCCAAAGTGACTGAACATTTCACGAACCTACGCGAACCTAGGTTTCGGTTACTTTGACTGGTATTCAGATTAAGTGAATATTCTCTCAGAATTTCGCTTGGGTTAAACTCTGAACTCCTTTATCTCTTAGGTGGACTTGTATATCACATAATATCTTTTGTGGTCCATCTAACGATCCTCAATGAGTCAATAAGATAAAGATTATCTTAGGTCTGTTGGATTCTATCTTGAAGTATTTTTGAGCTAACAAAACACTTGGCAGATAAACTTAAAAAGAATTCCAATTGAGATTAATCTCTATTACTTGGTTGGCAAGTTTAGGGTTTCCTTGACTTGTGGGACAAGTAATTGATTGCTTTATTCCAAAGCAACCTATCTTATTGAATGCTATAAATAGAGGTGTCTATGGACAAATACCGCAAGAATCAAGCATACGTGAAGGTCCTTAGGGAAGTGATCGTAAACTCTTTTCACTTCGGTGAACGCTTGTTGTGGTATAGTCATCCTCGATAGGTTGCAGCTCCTCTGGGAACTCCCTACGACTATAAAAGACTTCTCTTGAGAGTTGGGAAGCACAGGTAGGAGATTGAGACCTTATTTGGTTGAAATTGGATTAACCTGTAACCTTGGTAACCTGATCACGTTCTAATCTATTCCATAGTCCGTCTCTTCTGCTATACGGCTATTCAAGAACTGATACGTTACACACAAGGTTGAAAGGTAGCAACGCACGGCTGCACTCGGTGTTGTAAGACCTAGTTAGCTCCGGTTGTACAAGTTTCTTAACTGATTCTTCGTGTACAACTGAGGTAGAGACAAATTGGGCATAGCTTACTCGGTTTGCTTGCCAGACCTGATTTGTAAAGTAGATTTCCGTATGACCTGGATTTAACCATCCGAAGGAAGTCAACTTGTGTATGATAAACTGATAGAGGACAGTTAGATCATACGTCAACAATTAGGTTGCAAAGCCAGTATTGCTGACACAAGCCTTTGACATCGGTCAAAGCAACTCCTAGGCCTGTAAAGGACGTCAGCTGTGGGAATCAAGTGCGTGACGATCTGTGGGGGATCTAGAGACGTAAGGAGTGCGACAGTAGCCAACTCGCTTGGAGGGCTTGAGTTGGTCTCTGCTACATCCAGATCGAAGTCTTATAGTAGGCTAGTGTTTGTAGTCAGTTTGTACTGGGCGGTGTTCAATCTGGACGAGGTCCCGAGGTTTTTCTACAAGGTAGTTTCCTCGTTAAAAAAACGTTCTGGTGTCTTTTGTGCTTTTCCTTTCCGCAATTATATAAACTCTGACATATAATTAAAAGCAAACACAAGAAGTACGTTATCCATAACTGTAGAGTTTACTCCAAAGATTCGTCTTTGTCGAGTTGATCCCTAGATCACAACTCCATTTATTTAGGTTTGGATATTGATTTTTGAGATCGTCAAAACCTAACCATAAGACTCACGAGCCCAAACGAAAAGTTGGTCGTATTTCGGTACCCCTCCTTGTTCATAGAGGTCAAATGGAATCTGGAGAATGTTCATCCAAGAATTCTCACTCCTAGCTATCCTTTCCCAAACTTTGCGACCCCCACTACTGCTGATGAGGGGGGGTATTTATAGTACTCCCATGGGCATCGCTTCTTTGCTACCCTTGGTTGCTTCAATCTTCTGTTGTTCCTTGACTGGATCGTCCATCTTCGGTGACCGCCCTTATCATCCAATCCCAGCTCGTCGTACTAATATGTGAAGGATCCTTGTTGTATTCATACGCTGTAGGCTCCTTATTGGTCGAGGTTTCTGATCTCCATAGCTGGCTGGACCAATCCCCAATCGACAGACAACTTCTGTCCTGCTGTCAACAGCATTAAATGAAGGATCCTAGGTTGATGATCCTTCGATCTCCTCCCTTGGATTTCATCGTCTCGTGATGAGATGTTGCTTTTCTGGGAAATGCTTTTATCCTTCGCGATTCTCGTTGTCTCCGTGCGTAACCTCCAGAGATGGCGCCACGTGTCCATCCAAAATTATGCATTAACAGTTTGCCCCTTTTCTTTCAGTTATTGATGTGGGCAATTATGGAAGAAAATCTCCGCCTATGCCGCCATTTTCAAATAATGGTCGACCCTTCTTCCACGCCTTTTCGTGGTTTTGTGGGAGTTTGTGTTTTTTGTGATTTTCTATAAATTATGGAATTGGGGACGGGATCTTTATCTCCTTCAGTTCTAACTTCCCTCATGTATGCTTCCTTCTTCATCTTTGGTCACTGGTTCTTCATTTCTCCTCCCTTTGTCTCAAGCTTTCTTCAAACCCTGATGACACGGAAACCCTCAAGTTCTAAGTTGAAATCTTCTTCCAAGAAGGCGAAGAATGCTGCCATGGATTCAAGTGTATTTTCAGTTGCTCCTTCTTCGTTGCAGGTTTTTCCTCGTCTCTCGAGTTCTTCTGGTGATGTTAAGAAAAATCTTCCCGCTGTTGGTGACGGTCTTGTTCCTGCTAGAGTAGATAGGGAGCTTAATTATGAACTGCGGCGCCTCCGTCCTTCTGAAGATGACAGTTATCGCCATTGGAGTCTTGCCAAAATAAAATAATCTTTTGGTTTGACTCATTTTGATATTTCCTTCTTTGATGGTGATGTGGATGTTCTGACCGAGGATATGATTAGGAATTTTCCTTATGATGAGAATTCCTTACTCATATCCGTTGGTCAATTAGCTGCTGGTCTTGTCCTTCCCTTGTACGATCCTGATGATACTTTCTTTATTGACATCTTTGTTGACCGAGACAATCCCTCCTTGTGTCAGCAACTTCGTGGCATACAACAGTATACTGGTAATTTTTTCCGCCTTTTATATGAGTGCTGGCTTCGTGCTCAAGGTCGTACTCTCATGAGATGTTATGATCCCTTTTCTTTAGCAACGGTTCGTCGAGAAGATTATACTCCTCAAAACTTCAACTTGACCTGGGGGGACTCCGTTCAGAGTTCTAACGTGGTGCCTTGGTCAGTTGGACCTCATCGATTTATCCCTTCTGCTAAGCGAATCCGTGACAAGGTCCCTCTTTTGCTGGATGATTGTGATGACCCTGACTTGCTAGTTATTCCTAGGACAATTAGGTTTCCTTTTCCCGCTGATCAGAGGCTTCGTCTTAGTCGTGATCATCGGTGGATGCGTACTCCTCTTCGTGCCACTGGTCCGTGGGTTGCTGGTTTAGGAAATCTCGGTCCCAGCCTAGCTTTTTCCTTCCTCGTTTGATGAAAGATCTTCCTCCACGCTATCGAACCTTTGTCGCCTGGCGCTTTAATCCGACTCCTTCGCGCGTATGTATTTCTGCTTTTATCTTCAGTTTCCTGTTATTAAAAATTTTTCTGACAGCTTGCCTTTCTTCTGGTTGCGAGTCCTTGAGGGCTAATGTGCCTTCTCCTAGCGTTAGTGACAATACTTGTACTCGAAAGAGAAAAATTGATGCTGGGTTAGTGAAAAATATTGACAACGAACCAGTTGGCGTTACTTCGTTGTCGAAGGTATGGGTAATTGATATCCTCTCTTTGTGCGTATGTAGTTGTCCCCCTTTGCCCGTGCCTTAGACAAATGATTTTGCGTTTTTTCAGCCTGCTGCTAGGAAGAAACCAAAGGCCGAAGTAAAATTTGTTGACGGAGTTGGTGAGCCCGAGGAGTCTTTTGCTTCTAGGGTGAGCGCGGGTGTTGAGATAGCTCCGAAGATGTTTCCTCTAGTCACCATAGTGATGATGGCGTTGCTGCTCAAAGTTGTCTGTCTACCCCTGCAGTTGTGGATATTACTGATGACGCCGAAGTGCAGGACAGCCAGTACCCTGAGTTCTCTTCTGATCTTGAAACACACGTTAACATGGAAGATGCGGCTGAGCTTTTGTCTTGTTCCGCCGAGGTTTGCATCCCTTCTTCGTCTGGTCTTCTTGAGTCAGTGGTGAAATCTGCTACTCACGCCTCCCCTTTATCCTTTGATGTCGTAAAACCCGTGGATTGGTCTTCGTTCTTCTTAAAAGATCTTGATCCTCCTTTGGGTTCACAAATGTCCATCTTCGATGACCGGGTTTTAGAGCTGAAGTCCGAACTTAATGTTGTTACTCTGTTGACGGAAGAGTATAGGCGTGTTGCTGAAGAATCTAGGGCTCGTGAAGAAACTGCGGTTGCCGAAGTTGCCCTCTTAAAATCCCAGCTTCGTGATTTTGACGCTAAGGTAGCCGCTGTTGTCGGTTCTCAAACGGAGGGGCTGAGTCTCACCGACGCTCGTTCTGCTGCGATAACCGTGAACGAAGCTTTTGCTGAAGCCGAGTGCCATTTCCCTGACATCGCTTTTCCGAGGATGGATGTCCCTTAGTTGCCCTTTCTTACGAAAGAAATTATTCGGAATTCCCTGTTTACATCTGCATTTTGACCTGTTGGGTGAATTCCTGGCCATTTCTTGCCTTCGTGTACCTGTCTTCTGTGCTTGTAACCTTTTGTAATCGGATATATCCGAATGGTAACCTTGTTGATCATGAGATCTTCCCCCTAGTGTCTATTTGTAATCGGATATATCTGAATGGTAACCTTGTTGATCAAGAGATCTTCCCCTTAGTGTCTACTTTTTCAGGCATTTCAACCTTCTTGGTTTAAGCATTATCTTTCAACCATCCTTGGCCAGGGGATGATTTAGGACATTAACCCGGGAGAAGGATTCTCCCGCTAGGGGCGACGTTTGAGTTATCTCTATCTTTGGGATTTTACGCATCGCCTCATACATATTAATGAGGATCCTAGAGATGACCTGTGGTCAGCAGGTATACTCCTGTCATGGCAATTTTTCTGTTGCGCTTAGGCTGCTGGCAATCGTATCATTGCACTTACATCGTTGTTACTTTTAAAATTTCTGTCACCTTTGGAGCAAAAAAAAACATTTTATTAATACACTGCGCCGTAGCGCCCTTCGTGGAAAGTAACACAAGATGAGTGGTGGAACTTCGGACTGGTAACTCCTGCTCCTCCTTTGCCCTATGGGTAATACTTCTTAATGTACTGGGCGTTCCATGGGTGCTGCAAGGTGTCCCCCTGCATGTTTCTGAGATAATAGGATCTCTTCCCTGCAATATCTTCAATGACATATGGTCCTTCCCATACGGGGGCTAGTTTGCCCCATTCAGTCTTCTTTTGGTATGGTGGTATCTGCCACATTACAAATTCTCCCACCGTAAAATTTCGAAGAATTACCTTTTTGTTGTATTCCTTGGCTATCCTATGTTGATAGTTTTCCATTATTTGAAGTACGGTCTCCCTTCGTCCTTCTAAATCATCTAACTTCTCGTAGATCAGGTCCGTGGTTAAATTTTTCTCCCATGCTTCGGTCTTGGTTGTTGGGATGATAACCTCAGTGGGAATCACAACTTCGGTTCTGTAGGTCAGCATGAAAGGTGTTTCTCATGCTGCTTCTTTTCGAGTTGTTCGGTACGCCCATAGTACGTTGTGCAACTGTTCACACCATTTTCTTTTATAGTTGTCGAGCTTCTTCTTTAGGATCAGGGATATGGTTTTGTTCGTGGATTCTGCCTGCCCGTTGCTTTCTGGGTACGTCGGTGTTGATTTGATCTTCTGGATCTTGTAAGTATCGAACAACATGTCGATGTTTCTTCCGCTAAGTTGTGCTCCGTTGTCAGATACTATGGCCGCCGGAATTCCAAACCTACAAATGATGTGTTCAAAAAGAAACTTGAATACTTCTCGATCTCTTATGTGGGCAAGAGGTGCAGCCTCTACCCACTTGGTGAAATAGTCAGTGGCGACTATGAGGAACCTTCGATTGCCTGACCCTGCTACCAGTGGGCCTACTATGTCCACTCCCCATTTTGCAAATGGCCAGGGACTTAGTACGGCATTTAACTCCGTTGCTGGTGCTTTGAATTTTCTTGCAAAATGCTGACAGGCGAAACATCGTCTTGCCATTTCCAGTGCGTCTTTGTTCATGCTTGGCCAGTAGTATCCCTGTAACCGAGCTTTCTACGCCAGGGATCTCATGCCGTTGTGATTTCCCGCGTCTCCATAATTGTTAGGGCATTGTCCGGTCAAACCCACTAGCGTTGGTATGTCAAGCTAGTTGTCAGTTTTAGGTGTCAAAATTCAATTCTTGATTTAGCCTACTAGAGTTTAGATTTCGGAAATGGGATATAGACAGAGTAGTAGAGACCTTGAAGACGAAGACTGTGAAGACAAAGAAGACATCAATTATTCTTCATCGACAAAAGGTTAGTAGGAGTTATGACTTTATGGATATTCTTCTATTTCTACTTTCTCTATTCTTTCGAAATATAGTCGACTACTTTAGTAGTAATGTAGCGATTGAGATCGTGTTCTTGTGTAACATGGCTTTATGTCATGACCAGTATTTGATCCCACGAATACTGTGAATCAAGAATGCATGAGATAGATTCGACACCATATGTCCATTACAATGGTTTGCTTGCAAACTGTTATGTTGGATATGGATGAATCTAAAGGAGT
>JAJJMA010043156.1:0-15744 GCA_023529015.1 Papaver nudicaule
ACCAAGGTTAATATTTTCGTATTTAGGCCATGCCACTTTGGCTATGGCATATTTGTGCACTTGTGCTATGGCGTATTCATGCGCTTGCGCCATAGCGTGCTTTAAATCATGGCGTGCTTATCCATGGTATATCAGACCATTCTGTGTTTAGAGTGTGGTCTGCCTAAGTGTTTAGGTTGTTGTGTGCTTCTCAGAGAGCTCTGGACAGGCCTGGAGCTGCGATGTTTCTGAGGTTTTTATTGAGACTCGGGTTTCAAGTCATACTTAAGAGGAAATCCGTGAGGATGCGTCTCTATTAACTCTCCACCACATACCATTGAGCAATTTAGTTCTGATATCGAGGAATTCGAGGTGATGTCGACATGAAGTAAATTGATGGGTTTACATGTTGGTGGGGTTATCGGTACTGTGCCATGATATCATCCTCTCCGCCGGGAGTTATAAGAGAGAACTCATAGAGAGCATACTCATCTCATAGAATAAGTTGTATCCTGAGATATAGAGGTGTGCCTGAGTAGGCAATTGCCTTTAGGTAGGGCATAATCAGAGAGTCGGTTTACATTTTTGTCCCTCTTCTATTTTTCACCATCTACATCTGTATTCCCTTTTTATTTTTATCAATAAAATAATAACTATTTTTCTTCAAAAAAAAATCTGAGACGGCCCTGTGATATTTTATTGTACTGGCTATGATACTTAACAAAATCCCAACAACAAATATAAATATCGAGAAGCGATATTAGATGATGCAAAGAATTCCGGATATCTTAAACACCATTGATTGAGAAAAAAAAAAGGTGGTGTATAACAAAGTTTTGTTTCTTTTTTAGCTTTTCAGAAAAATCAATATGACTAGAACCAACTTTTCTTGCTTCCATATAGATGTGTCATAAGTCTTCTAGAAAATTGATTGGCAATGACATCTAAAGAATTGATGATATCACGTAAATTAAAATGATGTTGGTGGTTCTACGGGGTAACTTTTTATAAAGAAAGATGTGCCTCGAGTTTTCTAAATATAAAAAACATAAATATACGATATTTCTTAGAAAAAATGTTAAAGAGTGGTATTTTTATTGATTTGTTTTCTATATTATTTGAAATTATCCGGGATCTTTGTCTTTAAAGTCTTGTAAAGTTGAACCCAAGAGTGTGAGATATGGTTTATATATTTATTTATTTTACTCAAGAAGGGCTGAATATATTGGAAAATCAAAACAACCACAAATAAGTACTGGTTGCTTCGAGAAAAAAGATACAAAACAGCTCATAGTAGCAAACTCAAAAGTCTGTAGCACAAAGCTTCTACAGACTGAAAACAAAGTTCATACAGACTGGAAACGCAAGAAAAACACCATACTAGGGACCCATAGCACCATCCGAGTTGGTGAGCAACATGCTCAAAGACATATGCTGAAAAATAGTAGTGCCATATGCCCAGTTGTACAGAAAACACTTCACTTCATCCAAAAGTTGATCTTGCTTCTTGTATTTCCCTTGATACCATCTTTTGTTGCTCTCATTCCATGTAGTTCACCATATCGCGAATGAAATCATACCCCACAGTTTATTTCTCATAGAGTTTCCTTTCTTTCTAAATCACTCCCACAAAGTAGCTTTTACATTCTCCCTGAATACCCAAACTAAGTTGAAACTGTTGAAGAAAAAATTCCATAATCTTCTTGTTTCTTCACGATGCAAGAACAAATGAGAGTTTGTTTATGTTGCCTTGTTGCAAATGATGCAGCCATTAACAAAAATCGTATTTCTAAGAGAGTCAAAGGTTGGAGCTGATTTGTAGCATAAAGTCCATGCAATGAAAGATACTTTCTGAATTCTTGGGTTCCATATGTTCTTATGAGGAAACATGAGACAACCTTTATCTTCGATTGTATTGTAACAGGATTTAACTGAAAAATAATTATCTGGGTTCTAAGAGAAGAAGTCTTCACCCACTTCTGACAATGCAGGGATGTCAATCTGAGTTATAAGGTTTGCTGCCATGTCCAATTCATTTCCTCTAAGAATTCTTGTGAAATTAAAATTCCATGTCGGTATACCATCGGTGAGTACTATCATATCATGGACAGTAACAAACGTGTTTCCTGACAACTTGTAAAGATTTGGAAAAAGACTTGCTAATAACTGATCCACATGCCATCTATCATGCTAGGACAATACTCATTCACCATTTTGCAGTTGTACAGTTAGCTACAACGATATCCTTATAATTAAGGATTCCTGCCCACAAACTAGCACCCACAATCTTGGAGTAGTCATTGGGTAATAGAGCATTTTTATTCCCTCCGAATTTTTGTTGATTAACTGTTAGGTGTCTAAAACACCTCTCTAAACATCAATTGATTACACTTTCTTTAGTTATTTTTCTTGTATCAGTTGTGTTTTATGTTTTGTTTGCATTTTGTAGCTATAATAGAGTCATGTGACATAAAAGGAAGCAAATAGGAGCTCAAAGTATCATTTGGTGAATTTGGGAGCAGACGGATTCAAAGCACAGAAAGAACACAAATCAGTGGCGAAAAGAACAAAATTACTGAGAGCAGCCATCCTGATTCACTGAGGGCAGCCATCTCATAGCAATTGAGAATCACCAGGGCAGGCAACTAATTCTACTACAGGCGCGACCTCTCATTTATTCAAAATCATTAAGATGGTCGTTCTCTCACCAGTCATCAGTTGCAACGAGTTCAGAGCATCCAAATTCCAATCGTCGTCTGACCATGGTCTGGTGCTTTAGCCATGAGTTTGGAGGCCGTTTGCCAAGTTCACCACCGTCTAACCATGTTGTCAACGGTTCGTGGCTTCATCTTAGGAGAGAATTCAAAAGTAAACACTTTTGGTCCAGTTAGAGAAAAAACATACGAGGTTACCAGGTTCTGCACCAACTGAACCATGATTAGATGGTTGGTTCGCAGGAGTTTGAAGAATAATTCGAAGACATGAAGAGAACTGAATTGGGCTCGAATCAATACAGACTTGGGTGATAATTTCTGCGAGAGAAATCAGTTGAAGACTGTGCTTGTTTGATGTTGGGTTATGGTTTTGAAGAGGAGATTAATGAAGAATTTCAGAGCTTGAAATGATTATGAATGTTGAATGATTGCTTTTGCAGGGAAGGAGATTGAAATGTACTTCAAAAAATCAAGAAAAAATTCGTATCTGGACTAACAGAAAAATGCACGCAACTTGTTTGTTTAAAGGGCTGACAGACTGCTCATTACTGTTTCCAATTCAGTTGCGTCTGAGTGTGACTGAACACCTTTGCCAATGGCTAAGTTGTGGTTCTGGTAAGTTTTTGTGGGAGGTTAGGTCATGAATTCGAATACAAGAAGGCAACATAGTTCTGGTACCAGTTATTCATTGAATTAGGAAAGCTTTTGTGCGAGATTATATAAGATTTGGGTTCAATTATGTCAGTCAAACCAGTTAAGAAGGTCTGTTGTTGCCATTGACATGTGGGGTTGAATGGTGGAGATTTATGAGCTATATTTAGAAGCCAATTGGGTTCAGGAAAATGGGCAAAGGTTTGATTATAATTCTGGACAGCGGTTACTTGCCGAGAAGGAAGGGAAAACCGATAGTTGTTGTCGTTGATGTTATTAACAGATGGTGTAGATTGAGACTTATTTAAGAAGTGGGGAGAAATCAGGAGCTGGGGTTTTATGGGTTTGCCGCAAGAAGAAGTTATAAAAGTAGACCTAAGGGCTACAGAAAAAAGATATCTCATATCATCTCTAGACAGTCGCACTCCGCCTCCATTGCACCTCCACAGAGAGGAGCTCTGCTCCTCTCATACCACCACCATCCAGTTCTCAACATTACTTGCATACCACCAGATCCCTCAACATACCATACACCGCCTCCAACAGAGAGGAGCTATGCTCCTCTCCTAAACTACAACCACCTGCATACTCCATCTACCACTGCATACCACTGCCACAGCAGCAACAACGTCTACAGGAGCTCCATCTCAAGCTTGTTTCACCACCACCAATAACACAACCATACCACCAGTCGCAAGGGTCCATCTTCCCTTCTCGCTCATCACCACCAGCACCTTGCACCCCTCATCCACCAGCTCGAGGAGTACCTGTTTGCATACATCCACCAGCAACTAGTGGGTTTTGTTTTCAATATTTCTCGCACTTTGAACTTTAATTCTCTGTGTTTGTTTATTGTCGAGAACATGTACTCCAAAATTAGCTAATAATTGCATAATGGTTGAGGTTGAACTTTAAATCAAGATTATGAGTAATTGATTGGTTTGCACAAAGTCTATTTTGATCACTATTTTATTCGTTGTTAATTCTTTTACCATGCTTGAATGCATATGAATCACTACCCATTTGCTTGAATACGCGGTCATGTATCTAGTTGATGATTTTAATGCTAGTTTGAAATTCTTAGACCCGTAATTGTCTAGAGTTGATAACAAGAAGTAGCAATTCAATATTGTTGATGGCGGGATGCTTTTAAATAATTGTGAAGTAGAAAAATTACCTTAGTCTACAATCCGAGCTTACGAGAAAGTGACTAGGTCTTACGCCAATTCATAGAATTTAATGCTTTTGATTTTATTACACCTATAGAGCATATTTTAGGTGGTATAATTGAATAGTATACTCTAGAGAACGTATTCTAGTTGGTGATTGTGGAATTGATTAGGATAGTTGAGCTTGTAATTATTCTAGGGTGGTGATAAATAGATTATTGTGAGAAATATGACTGCAAATTGATTGTGCTGATTTCATTGATTGACAGGAATACCTTGATCATCCTCATCCTCATCTCATTGTTTAATTACCTTGCATACATTCATCAGGAAATTAGAATCACAACTTACCTCTCTCCCTCGGGAACGAACTTGCTTACCCATACTATTTTTTAGTGTTAGTAAAGTAAGGAATTTATATTTGTTGAGTTCGGCACTCATCAAAATTTGCGTTGCTGCCGGAGAGCGGTAGTTCAAGTTGATATTGATTTTCTGTTTTTGCATTTGATTTCTATTTTTGCATCGCATTCATTATTTTTTTTACTAATTCATCGTATCAGAATCTTATTTCAGGTACACTCTTTATTGCAATTGGTTGTGGTATTCGTCGCCTGTTCAAAACAGAAGGTAATCCTATAAACTAGTTGTGAGTTAATCGTGATGTTTCCTTTTGGGAATAACACGTATGATTTTCAAGAACAAACATACAATGATCAGTTTAATTATCATTCTCAGAACTACCAACCATGCGTGGGATATGATCGAAACCAATCATTTAGCTACAATCCTTATCCTGCAAGACCTTGTGATAATTCTCATACATACCAATAACCTTATGACGGGTATGTGGGTGAAGGATCACAAGGATGGGAGGATAGTTATACTTTTAATCAGTTTTCTTCTAGACATGTGCAGATGTTTGAAGAACAGTCTTCAGATCAGAAATTGCTTGATACTTTGGTTGAATCTTCGATTCCCGTGATACAAGATTCATGCAACAAAGCAATTTTTTGATTTTCAGCTGAGCTTTAATCAATCACTCCAAGAGGTTCAACGGAATATAGACGACGTCAGAACAGGAATGGATCAAATTCGTGCATGAATGGACAATAATTTGATTAATGATGGTGATGATGATTCTGTAGAGGACCAACCTTTGATTGATGACATCAGTGTATCTAGTTCAACTCATGATTTTAATGATCATTCTCCTATTCAAAAGGAAGAAGTTGAGTCGAGAAACACTACAGTGATTAACGGTAAAACTTATGTCATTTACTAAAGTGATGATGACTATGATTTCATTGTGAAAGCTACCCCTGATTCAGAGAGAGTGGACACTTCAGAAGACAAGGTTTACGATGGTTTATTTGGAGCAGATTTTGATTCTGATGATGAAGACTTGCATGTCGAAGAAACTGATGAGGAATGGGTTATGAAATGTTTGAATGAGAATGATGATGCTTGTGATATAAGATGGAATTTTTCAGAAGTACCAAGGATCCCGTGCTACATGAGATTGTGCAAGGTTTTTCTAACCTTTTACATAAATCTCTATCAACTGATGGTCCTCCCAAATTGGATGTTTTAAACCAACTTTTAAGAAGATACCTAATTTGGGTTTGGAATTATGTGCTTCGAAAGTTCTAACTAAATTTCTTGCAGCTAAGTATCCACTATTTATGTTTGAATCTAGCGTCGTGCAGGTTTCCACAGAAATTCCTTCCACTTTTGACTCTTATACACTTGGTGTAGAAAGAGCCAAGTGTGGGGGTGAGTTTTATGTGATGATGGTTTCACTTTTCATTTGTTATGCTAATGTTTTTGTGAGACTATTACTAAAGTTGCAGATCGTTTTCTGGACGGATCCGCAAATCTTCAGATTGCTAGTCAACGATGAATTCATTTTTCTAAGTCGGGCTGAGGACTTTAAGCTAAGCGCTGCATGGGAGGCAACCCATAAGTTGTAATTGTATCTCTATCCTTTTGTTTTATTTTTCTTTGCATCATTAGGAAACTCCCTCTTACTTTTTACATTGGATGAGTCAATTCACATTGAGGACAATGTGAAGTTCAAGTGTGGGGAAGAGGTTAAAGTGCATTTGGTACCCGTTTTTTTTTTAAAAAAATTTGCATTGTTTTAGAAAACCTCCAAGTTCTGAGCAAGTCAAGATGTTAAAGTCTGTAGTACCAATATTTCCATGAGTTTCCCTGCCACTTAATTTGTTGAATTTAGATAACGAAATGAGTCATGTTTGAACATAGCCATGTGTGAAAATTAATGCGTGAAGATGCGTAACTATACCACTATGTATGGTCATTAGTGGAGACTACCTATTGGTGAGCCATAAAAAGCCTTTAAAAAATGCTTGAGTGTTTCATATGCGCAAATTCCGGGTAGAATGATGAGATATCCACCTCGCACCATTTCATCACTTTTTGATCTCATCTCTTATGTGCTAACTTCTTATCACCATGAGGGTGACATCAGAACTAACCTCATCTTTGCAGGATTACAACTCTCTCCCAATAGAAACTCATCAACAAGCGGAGCAATATCGATCAATGAAGACATGAAGAGTTGAAGACGTTAAAGGCGACAAGCAACAAACGAAGAGCTTAATCACATATTTAGAGTAAAATAAGAAAGAAAAGTGTATACAAGAGAAGTTTGGTTGATACATCATCACCAATTGTCAACCGAACTTGACACTTTCCTGAGCAGAAATAAAGATGTGAATTTTTGAAGATTTGTGTTACAAAGATAATACCAAAGTTGTGAAGAATCAGTGCAGAAGACCTTCTCCTATGGCAAGTAAAGTTTTGTTTTATTTTTGTATCATCCAAGTTGTTTATTTCATTGTTTTAAAAAAAATCTAAAAAAAAAAAAAAAAAAAAAAAAATTTAAAAAAAAAGGAAAAAAAAATAGTTTGTTTGTGTTTTATTTTATTAATATAAAGCCAAGGAGAAGAAGAAATTCAAAAAGAAGACTCAAGACAACAAGTGATCGAAGACAAGGATACAAATTGTGGAAGTTCTACAGGTTTCCAGGATTTATCATCAAGAGTTAGAGCTGAAGACGGAGTTGTTTCTATTGGGCACACCTGGAGAGTTGTATTCCTAAGGTACGGAGATGAGGGGATGTTCCCATTATGGTTGATTTCACAAGGAATCATCAGATTTCTTTCGAAAGAGATCTCAGAAGAAAAAAATAAGCGTTACCATCAATTGTGTGCAAGTATCTATCTTCATTCCTTGCTTACATACCTGTGTGATTTACCCTAAATTTTGCTTTATGTGTGTTTGAGTGATTAACCGGTGAGGACAGAGTCGAGGCGAATGCCAGAATAGTGAGGAAGGTGCTATCTTTAAACCTTGATATTCACATATTGGTTTGTAGATAGCGTGAAACATTTTGTACATCTACCGCCGTAATTGTGGGGAAACTCTTTATAGATTGTTTGCAGACTTGGCGAATTGAAATGCTTAGAAATTGGTTGAAGGTTTTGTGGGAATACCTCTAGTAAGCCCTCACGAGACTTCACTCGTCCGACACTCAGTGGTTCAAAAGGCGGGTTGTGCATACTAAGCGCAATCATAGACTCTACGACACAGGGTTGTTGTATTTAATTTTTTGTTTTATTTTGCTCGCGGACTAGAAAAGTCTAAGTGTGGGGGAATTTGTTAGGTGTCTAAAACACCTCTCTAAACATCAATTGATTACACTTTCTTTAGCTATTTTTCTTGTATCAGTTGCGTTTCACGTTTTGTTTGCATTTTGTAGCTACAACAGAGTCATGTGACATAAAAGGAAGCAAATAGGATCTCAAAGTATCATTTGGCGACATTGGGAGCAGACGGATTCAAAGCACAGAAAGAACACAAGTCTGTATGGCGTCAAGAACAAAATTACTGGGAGCAGCCATCCTGATTCACTGAGGGCAGCCATCTCATAGCAGCTGAGAATCACCAGCGCAGACGACTAATTCTACTACAGGCACCACCTCTCATTAATTTAAAATCATTAAGCTGATCGTTCTCTCACCACTCAATTGACGAGTTCAGAGCATCCAAATTCCAATCGTCGTCTGACCATGGTCTGGTGCTTTAGCCATGGGTTTGGAGGTCGTTTGACAAGTTCACCACCGGCTAACCATGCCGTCAACGGTTCGTGGCTTCATCTTAGGAGAGAATTCAGAAGTAAACACTTTTGGTCTAGTTAGAGAAAGAACAGACGTGGTTACCAAGTTCTGCACCAACTGAACCATGATTATATGGTTGGTTCGCAGGAGTTTGAAGAAGAATTCGAAGACATGAAGAGAACTGAATTGGGTTCGAATCAATACAGACTTGGGTGATAATTTCTGCGAGAGAAATTAGTTGAAGATTGTGCTTGTTTGATGTTGCGTTATGGTTTTGAAGGGGAGATTAATGAAGAATTTCAGAGCCTGGAATGATTATGAATATTGAATGATTGCTTGTGCAGGGAAGGAGATTGAAATGTGCTTAGAAATCAAGAAGAAATTTGTATCTGGACTTACAGAAAAATGCACGCAACTTGTTTGTTTAAAGGGCTGACAGACTGCTCATTATTGTTTCCAATTCAGTTGCGTCAGAGTGTGACTGAACACCTTTTCCAATGAATTCGAATACAAGAAGGCAACATAGTTCGAGTACCAGTTATTCATTGAATTGGGAAAGGTTTTGTGCGATATTATAAAAGATTTGGGTTCAATTATGTCCGTCAAACCAGTTAAGAAGGTCTGTTGTTGCCATTGATCTGTGGGGTTGAATGATGGAGATTTATGAGCTATATTTAGAAGCCAATTGGGTTCAGGAAAATGGGCAAAGGTTTGATTTTCATTCTGGACAGCGGTTACTTGCCGAGAAGGAAAGGAAAACCGATAGTTGCTGTCGTTGATGTTATTAAAAAATGGTGTAGATTGAGACTTGTCTAAGAAGTGGGAAGAAATCAGGAGGTGGGGTTTCGTGGGTTTGACGCAAGATTAAGTTATAAAAGTAGAACTAAGGGCTACAGAAAAAGATATCTCATATCATCTCTAGACAGTCGCACTACGCCTCCATTGCACCTCCAGAGAGAGGAGCTCTGGTCCTATCATACCACCACCATCCAGTTCTCAACATCTCTTGCATACCACCAGAAGCCTTGACATCCCATACACCGCCTCCAACAGAGAGGAGCTCTGCTCCTCTTCTAAACTACAACCACCTGCATACTTCATCTACCACTGCAAACCACTGTCACAGCAGCAACAACGCCTACAGGAGCTCCATCTCAAGCTTGTTTCACCACCACCAACAGCACAACCATACCACCAGTCGCAAGGGTCCATCTTCCCTTCTCGCTCATCACCACCACCAGCTTGCACCCATCATCCACCAGCTCGAGGAGTACCTGTTTGCATACATCCACCAGCAACTATTGGGTTTTTTTTTCAATATTTCTCGCACTTTGAACTTTAATTCTTTTTGTTTGTCTATTGTCGAGAACATGTACTCCAAAAGTAGCTAATAATTGCATAATGATTGGTTTGCACTAAGTCTATTTTATTACCATGCTTGAATACATATTAATCATTACCTATTTGCTTGAATACGCGGTAATGTATCTAGTTGATGATTTTAATGTTAGTTTGAGATTCTTCGACCCGTAATTGTCTAGAGTTGATAACAAGAAGTAGCTTCAACATTGTTGATGGCGGGATGCTTTTAAACAATTGTGAAGTAGAAAAATTACCTTAGTCTACAATCTGAGCTTACGAGAAAGTGACTAGGTCTTACCCCAATTCATAGAACTTAATGCTTTTGATTTGATTACACCTAGAGAGCTTATTTTAGGTGGTCTAATTGAATAGTAACCTCTAGAGAACTTATTCTAGTTGGTGATTGTGGAATTGATTAGGATAGTTGAGCTTGTAATTATTCTAGGGTGGTGATAAATAGATTATTGTGAGAAATATGACTGCAAATTGATTGTGTTGATTTCATTGATTGATTGGAATACCTTGATCATCCTCATCCTCATCTCGTTGTTTCATTACCTTGCATGCATTCATCAGGAAATTAGATTCACAACTTCGCTCTCTCCCTCAGGAACGAACCTGCTTACCCATAATATTATTTAGTGTTAGTAAAGTAAGGAATTTATATTTGTTGAGTTCGGCACTCATCATTAATCGTTTTCCACAAAGAATTTATTTCCCTTCCATATCTCCAAACCCATTTAGCATGTAGCGCTTTATTCATCGGTCTAAATTTCTTGATTCCCACACCACCTTTGTTTTGGTAAAGAAATCTTATTCCAGCCAATCCAACCTCTCTTCTTGCGCGTATTAGTAGAACCCCGTAGGAAATTTCTCATAATACTCACCATATGCTTTTCAATACTGACGGGCAGTTGGAATAGGGAAAGATAATAAATAAGAAGGCTAGAAAAAAAAACACTCTAGTCTCTTTGCCAAGAACTTAGTGTCTTTTGGAACTTTTGAAGAATAACTTCCCAAACAGTGATTGACTTGGATTTACTGCCAAGTGGTATTCCTAAATAGTTCAAAGGAAAATTCACTCTAGGGAAACCAAAAATCTAAGCATTATTCTCAGCATGAATGGCATTACCAACAACAACTAAGGCACTTTTTCTGAAGTTTACTTTAAATCCAGACACCAACTGAAATGCAATAAGCAAATTCTTCAAGTTAGTAACTTGTTATTCACTGTCATCTAAGAAGGCAATCAAGTCGTCTGCAAACTGTAAGCGGTTGATTTCCATGCCATTTTCATAACGAGAGAAACCTTGAATAAGGTTCAAGTTTGCAACTCTTTTAATCATTAGGGATAAAACTTCTACCACCATAATGAAGAGATATTGTGATATGGTTATATATAAATACATAATATTTGTAAATAATATTTTTGTCATAAGTACACCACTTGTAATTGTCCAAACAATACACTAATTATTTTTTGTCTTAATGCAGAAGATTATGATGTATTACATCATATGCTTCTATGTATATAAAAGCTAGTTTATGTGGTTTCAATACGATGAAAGGTAAAATGCGTGTGTTATGAGCAGTAAACTAGCAGTTGAATAATGAAATTATGCATTGCACCTGCAGATAAAATTGACTCACAATTTTTTTACAGTATGCCAACAATTTATCTCGAGGTAGTAATCTATCTTTCAGAATCTCAACGTTAAGAACTTCTTCAAACCATACCCTAACCAAAGGCATTTCTCTTCATCCACAAGCTTAACCCCAATAATTTACTCGGACATTTTAATTCAAAAGGAAATCCAATAGAAAGGTCAGTAAATCCTATCTTTTCATCTCCATAAAAATTGCCTTTTCGACCTATTTGAAGATTTTTTTAAGTTTTCTGAAGCTTAATATACCTAAACACAATACTGTATAAAACATTTGACCTTTTTGTTTTTTGTTTTTGGGCATGGCCTTGTTCACTTTATCGGCACTAAAGTGTACTATCAAGTATGAACTTTGGTAGTTGTATTTATTCTTGCATCTCTCTTTCCTCTTTGAAGTAAGCTCTTTACTTTATCCAACTTTGTTGTTGGAGCAACTGGCCCTTTAAGATGACATTGAACTGCGTTTAGGATAATATTAGCATTGCTGGTTGGGTCTTCGATTCCGCATTTTATGCATGTTGTCGATATTAACACATGTTCATCAATGCTCGCAATCAAGCATCATATCCGAAGTATTAGGTGCAACTCGTATTTCCAACAATATTTTGGAAGAGGAAAGTCTAATTGTAAAATCTGCATAAAGATATTATACCTAACAGCCATAAGATTTCAACATACGTTCAATGATTCAAAGAGTAATACTTGTAATAAACATGATTCCGAGATAACTAAGAACAATATCGAGATTGATAATACACATTTGAAAAGAAAAAGATGTTCTAGTATTCATTAACTAACATTTCTATGGTAACATACTACATGGAAATTGTGCTTAGGGACCTAAGAAGATTCATACTAACCTAATCCCACTCACACGTCCTAAGGCTTAGAAAAAATTTCAACCCTTACAATGGAGATCGAGCTCGCCTTTTATAGGCCGAACTACGAGTGGGTTACAACTAATAAGACAAAATATATATTTGGAGTGGTGTCAGAGGTTGTCGAGTAAGTCGGTGGCCTTCGGAATGTCTTCGAAGCAATTGTTATCTCGAAACCTTATCTTCGGGATTACCAATCGTGGATTACGAGTTTTCTGGTGTCGAGCCCTCCTTCTTCGATGTCTTCCAGGATGTTCCCATTATACGCTCATCTTTCCATATATTTGATAGCGACAACTCACTGATGTGGGAGATCCTATCGGGTTCTATTCCATGCTTCGCGGTTCTTTACTTGATTATCCTACTTATGCTTCCTGATCCTGACACGTGTCTCGGTGGTTTTATCCCCCTACACTAGTGGTTCCAAACTTGTCCTAAGACAACTCGTTCCAAGGCATGGATTACGATGTTTTGGAAATACTTTGGCTTCCATTCCTAAGCGTCATCTAATTTGCCGCATAACAAGTGAGTCAACACCTCACTTGCCCCAAAATTAAATAAAAATAATCAAAATTAAAATATCATAAGAATTTATATGTAATGAAATTTTGAAATTAACATAACGAGTTCACACAATCAGTAGAGGAAGCATGACCTCGATAAATGAATGTTCGATAAATGCGTAACCTCGCTAAATAAATAATTTTTTGGTCCAGACTTGGGAAAAGAGGCTAAAAGAAGAACCTCGCTAGATGCATTAATGAATCAATACATGCACAACTTCTAGATTATTTTGATCGTGTTGTAGCAAGTAACTTATTATGGTGAGAAGCAAAAATGGTTGCAGCAAGTAAATAGTTGCTTGAAACGCCTCTTTTGATGACACATTTGGTATAACGATATCGTCTGGTTCAGGTTCATTTATTAATGACTTGGTAATTTCTTCGTCGGTAGGCGATTCTGTAACTACATGATTCGCTTCGGCGTCAGGATGGTTCAAAAGATGTTCGATGTCCATCACATTTTATAACGCAAATCAAAATAACATCAGTTAATTCTTGGATATATTTTTATAATTGACCAACTTGGTTCTGGAACATCAACTTCGTCAGATCAAATCTTGCAATGCCGAAAACAATTTGCAATTGTTTTTGGCATCATATCAAATCTCCGAGACATAATAGAAATATTAATACATGATGTTAGTCTTTTCAAGATATCGTGAGTCAACCTCAAGGCTCTGCAAGATGCTAGAATAAAAATGACACTTATGATAAACTTTAAATCCTCAAATAATTCCGTCTAAACAAATAAATAACCCCAGTAAGTCAATAATTTTTTCCCGTTCTGAAGACATTCTTTTATCAAGGTTAGACTGCGCATAGAATGGTAAATTGAGGATTCGTTTTTCCACCACTAGACTTGCCCTTATAGGTGGTAAAATTACCAAGGGTTAGTAAAAGTAAAACTCCAAGACCCAACCCAAACTTACACTTCACAACAAAGAAATTTGGGATTTGGCGTTTCTGATTTTTTTAACTTAAGCAAAAAGAACCGAAGAAATGACAAATCTTTCTAAGGTTTCCTTCGATCTTATCTGTTGAAAATGGTGTTTCAAATTCTCGCACTTGTTCATCACTAGCAAATGGTTTCAAATAAATTGACTCTCTAAGGTATGGTGTTATCTAACCTCTCAAGCCCTAATTTCATTACCAAATGGTTTGATTATCGAAATATAAGGGTAGCTAATACTATTTCCTATCTGACAAGAAGGGCATAGCTACTTTGATGTAATATTACTGAGATTTTTCCTCTTTTACGAAAAAAGATAAAATTGGCTTAACTCCTTAAATGGTTAGTTCGCATGTTCTTGTTTTTTTTTGGATTTTTTTTTCCTAAATCAAAATATTCAATAATTAACGGGATTGATAGCAGAAAGTTGCTTCAAGTTCAAATGCTTTTATGGATGCACATAAGCCGATCCGAATCCACACGAAACCGACATAACCACGGGTAATTTAACCGAACCCGCCCGTAGTGGTTCGGCGCAACCCGGTGACAGTGGTGCGGTTCACGGTTTTAATGTGGAAATTGCCAGTACTGCCCGGTTATAAACCGTTGATTAGAATCTAATATATATAATATTATATTCTCTAATCTAAATTATCTAATAATATAATATAATATTATACTCCTTCCGTTTCAATTATATAGGCGGAGGGTCCAATTCCCTTAGATTAAGAAAACATCTTTGAATTCATAAATTTCCATGTTTTTCTTGTTTTGCCTTTTGTCTTATTCCCAACACAATTACCTATGTATTATTAATAAAGGTATAAGTTGTAAAAAATTGCCTTGATAGTTGAACTCCGCCTATAATTTGAAACATGAAAAAGTCCAAATTCCGCCTATATAAATGAAACGGAGGGAGTAATACTCCAGCAGAAACGAATAAATTCTTATATTTCTATTTTTTGTTAAAGATATATACTCCTTACTCTCTAATCTCTTCAGTCTTCTCTTACGTTTCTAATATAAATTTTTCTTATTTTGCTGCTCTATAACAATAGACTTTTATTGTTGAAACTTTGTTCCTTAGAATTTCTTGAAGTTGTTGTTGTTGTATGACTGCAGATTCTTTTAATCTTGAATTTTGAAGACTTAAGTTTTGTTGTTGTTTTACTTATTTTAGTAGTATGTAATCATGTAGGCAGAAAAAAAATAACATGAAAAAGTCTGTCGTCGGATTTTTAGATTGTTTGGGTGAGCTTAACCGGCCGATGGCCTCTGTTTGGGTGGGCTTAACAGGAAATTTTTATTTATAGAAATACCTTCGGTCAAAACCGAAGTAAAACCCGACACCGGCCAAACAGAAGCGGGTCGGTCCGTTTATTTTTGAAAATCTAAATCGCTCTATGCACGGTTCTAGTTATGGTTTTAGCTCAAAACTGAGCCTCCCGCCCGCCCGATGTGCATTCCTAAATGCTTTGGGTGGAATCACATGAAAACAACAATGGTATATCAGTTTCCATCGATTAACAAGTCAACCAGCGTTTGTAGTCCAACGGTTAGGATAATTGCCTTCCAAGCAATAGACCCGGGTTCGACTCCCGGCAGACGCACTAATAATTTTGGTTCCTTTTTCTTTTGTCATTCTGTCACGGAGGTTGGAGATCCCATTCTTT
>JAJJMA010043158.1:0-10561 GCA_023529015.1 Papaver nudicaule
TGTATTTTTTTTTTCAAAGTCCGTGAGCTAAGCCCATCTTAATTGGGTGCACCTCATGGAAATTTTCTTTCTAGAACAATTTATACAGATTATGTTAATTTTCTTGCTTTCTTCACTTATCTTAACTTTATCATATGCTGCACAGATCCTTATCATGAAGTCAGGAGGAGAAGAGACAAGAAGAAAGAGGTATGTTGTTTTCAACTATTGTTGTTTTCTCGCTCCAGATGTGATTGATTCGTCTTAGTAATATGACGTGGTTAAGTGTGTTGATTATGTAAGCTCATTATTTTGGTGAAACATGAGTTACTTGATCATGTATATAATATTATAATGGTCCTCAAAAATAGCAACTTGAGTATTCTGTTTGCCATTCCCCCTCGAGTATATACTGTTCAAAGTTATGCCAGTTTTGGTTACCTTATCACTAGAGCCAGCCTTGTGAACTTGGGGGTTAAATGGAAAGGAAAATATCATAAAAATAGATGTGCACCAGCACAACTTAGTCATAAAACTGACTTAATGCAATGAACTCCCATGCTATTTATACACATTCGATCAAGCTCAATATTCAACCAATAAATCCTTAACTACAAATTCGCCTGTGCTTACGTTTGATCTTTCTTCATCACCAAACTCCTATTGTAAAATCGATATCGGGTATCCTAAAATAGTTTACTTTGTATAAGCAAATAAACATTTGACTATTAATTAACACACATTTGATATCAGAATACAGGTTTCAGACGTCCTGCAGAGAATACAGGTTTCAGACGTCCTGCAGAGAATACAGGTTTCAGACGTCCTGCAGAGAATACAGGTTTCAGACGTCCTGCAGAAAATACAGGTTCCAGGCGTCCTGCAGAGAATACAGGTTCCAGGCGTCCTGCAGAGAATACAGGTTCCAGCCGTCCTGCAGAGAATACAGATTCCAGGCATCCTGCAGAGCCAAGAAAAGAGACTGAGCATAAAGTGCTAGGGACAAGAAGTCAACCACCTACAAATCGAAATTCTCGAAGAGGGGGATACAATCATAATGCTCAACCTGGTAAGTTGTTATTCTGCGTGTTTAGTTTGATGTTCACTTGCTTCTTCACTCGAACGGTGGTCACAATTTTCTTTTACACCCGCCTCAGGTTTCTGGAGCTGTATGATACCTTTAAATATGTCACCTGATTTATAGTCCATGATAGTTCTTTTTTGTTCTTGCTGGTTTGCCACTGATTGGTTACCCTGTTTTCATCTCCTTCAACCGAAAATACCTTCGGCTATACAACTTCATGCTATCCAAAGTGCTCTTACAAGTGGTGTCTTTAAGGAATATGGTTTTAGCTTGATCTCTTATTTGCATGACCGTGGCACATAAATCTCGTTTACTGGTGTCTTTACTGATCGACTGAATCTGACTAGATGCAGGTACCAGCCGAGAGTTTCGTATTGTCAGGGATAACAGAGTTAATCAAAACTCATTCAGAGAGACAAAGCCGGCGTCAGTTCCGAGTTCGACTTCGACAAACGCACAGGTGGCACCTAATGCTTTTGATAAGAGGTACCTCTAGTTTCCCTCTTTTCTAATTTGTCGGGATTTTTATTCAGAAGCATGATATATTTCTTATTTTATGATTACTGATGTTGTCTCATATTGCTGTATCAGGGTTCGAGTTGATCATAGGGATGCGGGTATTAGAATTAAGGATGGCGCAAAGCCAACTGCAGCTTTTAATGGACCCTCTGGTTCTGGCAGATATGCTCAAGATGCCAATTTAAATGGGGCTCAGGGTAAAGAGGTGTTTGCTGAGATTAGAACTACTGTCCGCAGTCCGGGCTCTCGAGTGCAGAACTCAAAGCCTCACGATTCTCGACCTCGTTCATCCGCATCAACAACGGCAAATTCTGTCGTTGGGGTGTATTCATCATCCTCAGATCCTGTTCATGTGCCCTCTCCTGATTCCCGATCTTCTAGTGCCGTTGGTGCTATCAAACGTGAAGTTGGAGTTGTTGGTGTACGCAAACAGCCTTCTGCAAATACGTCTAAAAATCCAACTGTTACCTCTTCAAATTCGTCTGTGCGAAAAGATGTTACTGTGTCTGGCTCAATTGAAACCTCTACTGCACTAAGCAAAAGTGACCAAGTCAGTCGGCCAACTGTTGCTGAGTCTGCAATTTCTGGTGGTGCCGTTAGCAACAGGTCAATGAGTAGTGGCAAAGCATATCAACCAGTTGCTGGCCATCAAAAAGGTATGAATCTAATTTTGTTCAGTATATACATCTATAAAAGGTTCCATATAGTTCATCATATATTTTAGAGGCCTAAGATATACTAATTTTTTATAGGTGCTTGTAGTTGCCTAACTTTGACTAGTCAACATGCAGGAATTTACCTGATATTATTAGTATAGTAAAGATAAATATAAATACCTTGGAACCTCTCAGTATTATTAATACCTCTTGGTCCACCAGAGACCTGAATCTGTTGGCAATACTTTGTGAAGCATTGATATCCAAATTTATTAAAATAAAGAAAATAAAATGCTGTTTCTTCTTCATGTAATGACCACCATTCGTTATTTGCAGCTCCCTCGGCCAACAAGGAATGGAAACGAAAATCAAGTCAAAGGTCTAATGTTGCCAATCCTGGAGTAATAGGGAAAACAAACACCTTCGTTGCACCTTCCCCCAACAATTCAACAGAATTAACGAAGGAGGCAGTTGATCTGCAGGAGAAGCTCCCAGAAGTGAATGTATTTGAGAATCAGCATGTAATCATTCCTCAGCACCTTAGAGTTCCCGAGGCAGATCGAAATCACCTTACCTTTGGGACCTTCGACTCCAGTAATAGCTTTGTTGCATCTGAGTTTCAGTCATTTGTAGGTGCAGAACAGCCGAATGCTGAACCATCTGAAGGGTAAGTTCAAAAGCTTTCTTGTTATGGTGTTTCACTGTCATCATTTAACATTTTACATATTTGCACCATTGTTGTTTAACATCCGGCCCAAATTTCAAAGGCATAAGAGGATACCCTGAGGCCAACCAAAAAGCCATTTTGGTCTGATAATAAGTTTCTAGTGCAGTTGATTTCAACATAAATTCTGATTGGGTTAGTGGTATTAAAGTGGTTGATACTTGATTGTGATTAGCACATGGATATTGCCCCGTAGGCCTACAAACATATGGTTATTTAGGGAATTTCTGCATGCTATCTGTTACCTCATATATCCATGTTACATTTGATTTGAAAAATTTCTCTCTTTGAGAACGGCTGAATGATTAAAACATGAATTACAGTGTTTCGGCTCCTCCGGCTTCGACTGTAGATGTGAACCAGGTTGATTTACTAGATGCTCCATCGAGGAATTCTGAATCTGATTCTCCAGCAGCATCAGCTCATGAGTCTGTTGAGCGCCCATTGCCCGAAAATAACTTGTCTACAAGTCCAAGGAATTTAGAAAGCTATGACATCGGATTGGTTCGAAATAGTAGCACGTCATATACTCCAGCTGAGCCACAAGAACATCAAGGCCCCTCTGAACTCGCAAGTTTCCATGTGAGTCAGCTCAAGTTCATATTTGCAAGTTTACACTTACAATAAACCTCCACTTTGTTAGAGTAGGATGTATGATCAGGAAAAACTGTGGTTCATTGCATATTGGTTATGGAGCAAGGATGTTACGATTAATAATAGATTCTAATCTTTCCTTGTCACAATCAGGTGTACGACCCGCAACCTGCTTATGATACGCGATTCTACAGAACAGCAATGGATGAATCTGCACAGGACCATGGATTGCCATCTCAGCAGGAGGTATTTGAAGTGTTCCCTTTACCCTCGGGGTGATATCCTTAAATTTCGTAACAGTTTTGGATTCAGCTAGTCTGGCAAAATGATGGAATTGTTTGAATTTGTAGGCCCTGACTTCACATGTAGCGAATAGCATCCCCGCGTCCACCATCGCAATGATGCAACAACAACCTGTGGCACAAATGTATCCACAAGTTCATCTTTCCCATTACCCAAATTTCATGCCGTACCGCCAGATTATCCCTCCTATGTATCTCCCCTCTATGGTGCCCAGTTATTCCAGTAACCCTGCTTATCCCCATCCTCCAAATGGCAGCAGCTACTTGCTGATGCCAGGAACCAGCTCACACATGCCTGCTGGCGGGCTCAAATACGGAACCCAACAATTTAAGCCCATTCCTGCAGGAAATCATCCTTCAGGGTTTGGAAATTTTGCGAATCCAGGCGGATATCCTATGAATGCCCAGGGCCCAATCGGGGTTGGTAATGGACTTGAGGATTCAGCCAGGATCAAATATAAAGATGGAAGCCTTTATATTCCAAATCCCCAGGTATTTTTTTTTTTGGTCTTTCAATTCTGTTGGTCTTTTATATGGCCTTCATTACTCAGCTAGCATGCTTCGTCGTTTGCTGGACTTTAATTAACCTCGTGGAGTGAATGAATGGGACACAGGTGTCATGGAATTCATGTGTCCCTGTTGTCAATTAACGTTGTTTTTTGTGGAGGTCAAGGAATCTTTGGTGTATTGAAAAAGGGATTTATAAACCCGATTACTAGTCTAGTCAAGTGGTTCATAGGTTTTTCGGAGATTATTTGCTGGTATGCTCCTTCAGGAGGCAGGGCTTGTGTGATATCCCCTGCCATGAACCTTTTGTTATCTCGGGAGGGTTGACATATAGATGTGGGTCGTGTGTTGGTTCTTAATACTGCCTTTCTTATGAACCTTTTCTAATCCTATTGTGCGTAAATTATTATAGGCCGAGACTTCTGAAATCTGGATTCAGACCCCAAGGGAGATTCCAGGTATGCAACCAAATGCCTACTTCAACATGCAAGGGCAGGCACCACATGGAGCATACATGCAGTCACACACGGGACATGCTTCTTTCAACGGCGCTACACCGCAAGCTGCACATGTGCAATTTCCTGGAATGTATCATCCAGCAGCACAACCTGCTCCAATAGGAAACCCACACCATATGATCCCTGGAATGGGGGGTAATGTTGGTGTGGCTGGGGCGGCGCCTGGAGGTCAAGTAGGTCCATACCAACAGTCTCCAATGAGTCATCTCAATTGGACAGGAAACTTCTGAGATGAACAAAGTTGACAACCTGCTCCCGCCCGTGTTAATTAAGGGGAAAAAAAATTAGCGTATAAAAAAGATGTAGCTATGGGTTTTTATTAGTTCTTTGTGAAATGAAAAACAACTCGTAGTTTTTTTTCTTTTTATTCAAAGCAGCAATGAAAAATCTGTTACTAACCCATTTTCAGTTGCGTTATTCTCTAACATGCACTTGCAACAAACCATGTCGCAATGCTTGAAAAAATTGGTAAATATCATGATTATATGAACTGCCTATAAAAAAATGAAATCTTATGGTGCCGGAACATCTTGCCGGAATTCCTATATCTTGCAGCTCGACAAAATATCAACCACCTATCCATTGTCCCGTTGGCTCAATCTTGGGCCATCATCATCATTCCATTGATGGTATAAATTTCAGCAAGCTCTCTTCTTAGAGCCTCAATCTGACTAATTGCATTTCCGTTACCATTTCCTTCTCTTAGACTGTTTTCCAACCTTGTTATTCGTTTAGTGCGGCTTTTTATCTGTTCACACTGAAAACATAGGTTAAGACACTGAAGAAGGAAGAGAACATGTTACTAAACTGGAAAGTTCATGCTACAGGTTTATATTTCGTCCCGACCTGTCGGTTTGGCCACCGTTTTATCCCGAATGTCCGGCTTTTTTTCTTGAGTACGGTAGAGCAAATTTTTAACTGTTTAGCTGCATCAACTACCCTAAGGTGGAAGCATTTAGTCAAGTCGCGTACTGTTAATCCCTTTACCTTTTCCCTCTGCAACATTTAAAGATCAATATCACTAAAATTATTACAACAAAAGATGTTCGCGGTCTTATGTGTACGTGCATAGATGAGTGACCTACATATGCTCTTACAGAGAAACTGTTACCTGTGATGCAAGATCAGTCCTAGGAGCTCTAGCTTCGTTCGTATTTGCTGGAGTTCGATTTGCCTCTTCTGCTTGAGTATGATGTGTTGCTGGAACTCCATTTGCCTCTTCATTCGTATTTGCTGGAGTACGATTTGCCTCTTCTGCTTGGTATGTTGAATCAGAGTTATTCAACCAATCGAGTCCAGAGCATAATGCATTGTAGTAAACCGATAACGGATCTTCCCATAAAACAAACCCTTCACGAGCACGGTCATGGCAATACTGGGTCAAGAACTGCTTCACGCTCTCCATGCTATGCGTTGTGAAACTGCAAAAACCAAGGAAAGATCAATGTCAGGCCGTCTGAGACATACAAATGACTATTCTTATAAACGTCAAGTAGTTAATGAAAAACTTACTCGACCATTTCATGGTTTAGTATTGGAGGTCCTTCGTTAACTCTGGTACGTTTCTCCTGAATAGCATGGCAAATAACACCAATTCTTCCATGAATCTCAAGCTTCACACTAACCGCGCCTAAAACAAAAGTTAGTCAGAAAGCCTAATCAAACACATATCTCCGTTTGAACAGTAACATTTTATAGAGTAAGACATCATTTATGGGCATACCATTTTCATGGATGATTTCTCGAAGGACATGACAATAACTACAGTTAAACGGTGTCAGAACAGGAGGCCAAACCGAAACAGGTGCAACAACATTAGTCTCAAATTCACTACCCGAACCACCACCAACATTCTCAGAGTTTTCACCCTCATCACCAAAAGTAAGAATCTCGGTAGGATCCCAATCCAAATCAAGATCATTATTCTCGCGCACAATATTGTTAACAGTATTCAAATCCCAATCCGCACCCAAATTACCGTTAACCGTTTCTTCCTGACCCGTTTCTGGTTGTAGGAAGGGGAATCCACCATCGATATTCAATGTTGGGTTATTTTCTTCAAAATATCGTTCTATAGGATCGTCTTCGGGGGTCGAACAACCCGCCATTGTTAAATCAACCCAACCACGGAACCCTCTCCCTCTCTTTTTCAATTGCGTTATGGAGTTTACCAGACAACTGGTGGCAAAACTTGTGCCACTACCAATGGCAGACACTGTGGAGAGAGAGAGAGAGGAAGAAGCCACAAACCCTGTGATCCCCAAGCACCAAAAATTTGGTGCTTGAGACGGGCCTTCAACAATTGCAGAAGAAGAAGAAAAACTATGAAACGCAAAAGAATTTTCTGTGTAGAAGAAGATTTGTATAGAGAGAGTGTGAAATTTTTGCCAGTGTAAGAATAATAAATAACAGTTCAAAAATGCGGGAGTTGGCAGTTACTTACCGTTGGATAAGTTGCTTCAACTTTTTTCAAACAGTGCTTCAACTTTGTTTTTCGTAATAATTTGGGTCGGGTCAGTGTAAGTCCTTTTCAACTGGGTACGACCCATTTAGAACAGGTTTTAGGACAGGTCCTATGGCTATGGCTATGGTACCACATGTGCAACGGAATATGCAAATTCTTACACAGTAAAATTCAGTTTCCTTGACTCCGTTAGAGTAAGCATGAGTTAATCACAAACCCCTAGTCCATTTTTCTTTGTCATGTCTTGTGGTAAACACAACAAACCCATATTGTACCATGTATTTCATTTTAAATAACTATAACCTTCCATGAAGTTATATATATGCCAGTGTAGTTGCTTAAACGGGCGCCTTAAACCATGAACTCGCTGGTTTTCTACATATGTCATAAGGCTTAGTTTAATGGGAGTGTCAGATCTACCAAAAACTAGCATGACACATCAGATTTATAGTAATGCTTTTAGGATAGCAGTGCTAGTTATCAGTCTAGCGCTGAATCATATAGCGGTGGGGGCGCTAAATGGTAAAGCGCCAGATAATCTCAGCCATCAGATCTAAAATATATGTTATTAGCCATCAGATCTAATAAGAATATTCCTTTTAACGATAAATCATTGAGCGTAAGTTTGATGTTTTGCCGATAGATGATTCAGCGCCGAACTAGCACTGCTACTTCGAATGCCAGTTATTTCTAGAGAGAACTAGCAATCAGGGCATAGACCACGCTTTTCGTAGATCTAGCAGTCCCATTAGACTTAGCCTAAGGGTCTACTCATGAACTTGAAACCATAATAAGATTGTCTAAAGTATAGGGTGTCTATCCAACTTTGATGCTGCATGTGTTCCCATCGATTCTACTGTCAGACTGAGCATAATGGATCTAATGGATGTGCAGGAGTCTTTGCTAAATTAATAACAAGGTGTTTGTGAAATAAGTAAATAACTCGCAGTGTTTATTCTTTTATTAAAAAAATCAATGAAAATCCAATTTTTTCAGTTCCTTTACTCTAACATACACGTACGAAAAACCATTGCACAACACTTGAAGAATGTAAATGTCATGAAATATAAGCTGCCTAGCGTCATGCATCGTTATTCTTCGTTGTCTGCCCGGCCAGTAATAATTTCAGCAAGCTCTTGTCTTAAAGCCTCAAGCTGACTGCTTGCATTTCCATCAGCATTTCCCCCGGCCGCCAGACTGTTTTCCAAGGCTGATATACGCATCTTGAGGCTGTTTACCTGTTCACGTTGAAAACATATATAGGAATGAGAATATATATGCTTTTAAACTGAAAAGTTCGTACCAACAGATTTAAGTTTCATTCCAACCTTTCTAAATGGCCATCGTTTCACGCCAAATTCCCGGCATTTAGTCATTATTACACTCATACAAATGTCTAGTTTTTTAGCTGCAATAACTACCGGAACGTCAAAACATCCAGCCAGGTCTTCTCGCGTAATTCTCTTTGACCTCTGCCTCTGCGCACACCATTTAAAGATCAGTATCAGTATAAAGCACTAAGTTTATAACAACCAAAGCTATTCGCAATCTTTAAGTACACAGGCGAGGCGAGCTCATATTCTCATACAAGGAAACTGTTGATTACCTGTACCGAGAGAGCAGGCCTAGGAGGTCTAGCCTCTTCTGCTTGAGTATGATGTGCTTCTGCATTACCTATCAACAAAATAGTATTACACCTCAAGTAATAATGTACGGCAATGTCATGTCAGAAGTAAACATAAATCCATCGTACTACGTAAAACAGACTTCTAATACGGCATAACGTACCATTGAGTCCAGAGCATAACGTATTGTAAAAAACCGACAATGGATCTTGCAGTAAAACAAATCCTTCACGAGTACGGTCATGGCAATACTGAGTCATGAACTGCTTCACGCTCTCCATGCTTTGCGTCGTGAAACTGCAAAACAATTGAAAGATCAATGCCAGGCCGTACACAGACATACAAATGACTATTTCTTTGAACGTCAAGTAAATCGATGAAAACTTACTCGACCATTTCTTGGTTTACTACAGGAGTTCCATCGATAACTCTGGTCCGCTTCTCCTGAATAGCATGGCAGATAACACCAATTCTTCCATGAATCTCGAGCTTCATACTAACCGTGCCTAAAACAAAAGTTAGTTAGACAGCACAATCAAAAACATTATACGAACACATATCTACTGCATTTGAATTAGACAACATTCAACATACCATTTTCATGGATGATTTCCCGAAGGACATGACAATAAGTACAATTAAACGGTGTCAGAACAGGAGGCCAAACCGGAAGAGGAACAGCAGCAACATTAGCCGACTCAACTTCATTACCCATACCACCAGCATACTCAGGATTTCCCCCCTCAACACCATCAGTAGAATTTACGTTCGGATAGTTATGATCACGGTCATTATCACTACCTTGGGTAGTAAAATCATCAATATCCGAATCATTCTCATCCTGTTGCAATGTGTTATCAACCATTTCATCCTGACCCGTCCCTGACATTGCCGAATCATCGAAATCCAAAGTTGGGGCTTCCATATCTTCAAAGTTCAGAAGATAACCGTCTACATAAAGTGGATTTTCATCTACATTTGGAGAATCTGGCATTGCTATATCTTCCATTGCACCCTCTCCCTCTCTCTTTCTATGCGCTATGGATTTTGCGAGACAATTGGTGGCAAAACTTGTGCCTACACCAATGGCCGATACAGTAGAGAAAGAAGACACAAAACCAGCAATCCCCAAGCACCAAAATTTGGTGCTTGAGACGGGCAATCAAACAATTGAAAAAAATCAAATGCAGAAGAAATTCTTTTGTGTTACAAAATATGTAGAGTTAGAAACTGTGACAATCGAGTGAAAGAAGAACCAAAGTGCGGACAATTGGCGGTTTTTTACCGTTGGAATTTTGCGGTTATGTTTTCATTTTCCCCTAAAGGTTGTGATGATTCTGGTCGGATCGGGTCAACATGTACACGTCTTTCCATTTGGTGAGACCCGTTTTATATTCGAATTGGTAATTTCTCAGAGGACAAGTTTTGGGCTAGTGAAATCATTCGAAAGTTTCCCGGGTAAACCCGACCCGAAAATTTCAGAATCTTTAGTTGGTAAAGTATACTTGACTTTGGGTGGGCCCCACAGACAACAATGTTTCTGCTCAAAATGAAATGTATGAACCATTTTCTTCTTCACTCAATTTCAG
>JAJJMA010043163.1:0-23594 GCA_023529015.1 Papaver nudicaule
CTAAAACTGACAACTAGCTTGACATACCAACGCTAGTGGGTTTGACCGGACAATGCCCTAACAAGTGATCATGACGATTGGCCTTTCAAGAACATCGTCAACATTGTCGACAGCAGCAGTGATGAAGACGAGGAGGATGAGATTATCGTACAGTCCCACCAAGTCTGAAGGCTCATCATCATCATCATCATCATCATCATGTGGGTAGGATTATTGAGTCCTAAAGCCCTAATTACACACCGGTTTCTTTTTTGTGGAGCTATCTGTTTGTCTTTGTGTTATTTTGTTTAGTTTGTGTAGTTATTTTGTCCAACCCCTTTTTTTTTTCTTTTTCTTTTGTAGTTCGTCACTTTGCAATTTCAGTTGGACATGTCTATCAGCACTATCAGCACCCTCTTGTATATATTGATGTGTTTTATCAGTAGTTACTTTTGTATGAATCGGTTTGTATTATTAATAATATTATATTATTATTATGAATTACATCAAAAAAAAGTTTGTATTATGAATGTTTTTTGTTTGACCCAACCCTAAATTTATTGGGACTGTAAGGCTTTTTTTTTTTTGATCAGCAAACTTAGATATATTAAGAGGCATACAAGCCGTATGCGGGCGGAGACAACCGAAGACGAGCGAAAAGCTCAAAGAAAAAGCAAAAACCCAAAGTAAGAACTAAAAATATAGATCTAAGTACGTAAGAACAACAAGAAGAGCTACAACTTAATGTACCTAAGAACAAGACTACTTGCGCTCTATACAAGAGACAAGCAGCTTTCAACTAAGAGACTACTCCCCCTCGAAGGTTAAGCCTACATGATGATTCGCAAAGTCACCAAACATACTTTGACAATCATTCTTCGAAGAAGGGAAGCCGAAACCCAAGACTGAACCCATATCTTTAAGCTTAGTCACTGAAATCTTATTCGGATCACAAGGAATTGGTGGGTTTGTCATTTGAGTACTTAAAGTACCTTTAGGAAACATACCTGAAGCCTTGCATGAGACTTTAAGGCTTAGTTCTATTGTTTTAATGGGACATTGATTACACACCGGCAAGTCCTTGATGACTTGACTTTGACTAAGTTGACTTAAATATCTATAGGAAAAAAACCCTTCTTAAGTTTATTCTCAATCAATAAATAAAATCCATGTAATTTCAGTTATTCTTTTAATGGCACCTTAATTAAAACACCAGCAAGTTTTTAAAGACTTGATTTTGACTAACTTAAATATCTATAGGAATATTTGTCTCCATTGAATGGTTCTTAAAAGAACCACCAATAAGTTGAATATTTGTCTCCGTTGAATTTCTCGATCAATAAGTTTATTCTCAATCAATAAATAAAATCTATGTTATTAAAAGAAAATAAACTTGGTTTGGTATTCCACCAAATATAAAAGATACTCATTCATTTTATTAAAACGTGAAAGTAGGGCTGTGCCCATTGCATACTGCTTTATAACCTGATCAAGACCTAAAAGATAAAAATGAATGAAACATTTTATTGAGAGTCATAAGAGAATTAAATTAATGGTATCCCCATTGAAACTTCAAGCCTTCTTCTTTGAACCGAGAGAACTACATACCACTTGGGACACACAAGTCATCATAAACATCACCAACATCTTCATTAGACTCTTTCGCTGGAGATAGTAAATCGTAAAGAGCATCTATTTCCTCTTTGCAAGTGAGGTCGAAGTCATGCCAAGTAGCAAAACCTTCAGGAGGAGAACCCCATTCATATTTGACTTCAGCAGGTGTGGGAGTACCATTCTCTGCATCATCAATTCTGATAACTGCAGGAACCTCAACACCATTGATTTGAGCACGTATTTCAACCTCAAGTGGGACATCAGGGATGCAAAACACCTCGCTTATTGTCATTGTGATTGTTAATTTGTTTGGCAGAGCAGCGGGTAGGTCTGTCTTATCTTCTTTAAGAAAATATTCTCGCCTAGGGTTTTTGGCACTTCTCTCTTCTGGCTCAAGAAAAGGAAAATGTTTTACATCTCTTTTGTTTGAACTTTTTGCACTTCCCTCCTCTAGCTCAATAAACTGTCTTACATTTCTTTTGTTTGAACTCATTGTTCTCGTCTGATATATCTCTCAACTATAATGATGGTGTGGCTTTTATGGCCTCTTGGATCAATATTTATATCAATTTCTCAAAGGTATACCCTAATTTCGTTTGTTTAATGGTAACTAAAATTTTGGAATGTATATTTCATTAAGATCCTTACGTGTATATTTCATTTAATTCCGTATATTCCAATATTTTCTCAAAGGTATACCGTATACCCTAATTTCGTTTGTTTAATGGTAACTAAAATTTTGGGATGTATATTTCATACTACATATGAACTGATCCTCACGTGTATGTATGCGCCATATATTCCAAAATATTCATACACTACATACACGTACATCACCACATTGGATGCGGATAACAAATTTACTTATTTATCTGTTTAATTTTCCTAACACAACAAATTGAGAAATTGAATATATCTAAAAAAAATCGATTTGACCTAATGTTAATTGACAAAATATCTTCCCAGAAGAAAGGATCTGCAACGCGTTACACGTTAAACCAGTCAACAGATTGACAAAAAAAAAAAAAAAACTTGAGGATTCATGTTTGTTGACTGGTTTAAGATTCGTTAATTTGTTGAGAATCTTAGACAAAAGAATTACATACAAACAAATAGAAATGCGTCACACGACAAATTGGGCACTCTATTTCAGGCTCAATATTATGAGCTCAATAACCGGGTATTCATGTTTGGTGAATGTTATGTAAGATTGAGGATTTACAATGATGTGTAAACGTTATGGAAGCTAGGGCAAGATATTTAGTAGATTAAATTTATTTATTTTCATCTTTGCAATGTATTTGTTATTTCAATTAAGGAAAACTTATTCCATACGTGTTTTTCCAATCAATGAAAATTATCTTGAGTTACAATAATTTTACTTGTGAAAAATTGTTTTACACCTCAACATCAAACCATCTATCTACCTAGTTTTTCTTGACCGTCAAATCCCCAACGACTCTTTTTCAAAATTCAAAACAATTAGACGTTGAGATCTCTTCTATATAAGAGTACTCTTCTTCTTTGACCACCATCCATCAATATTTTTGAAGTTTGCTGAAGATATGAGTTCGAGGTTTAATGAAGCTGAAGATCGTGCTCTTACCAATGCGTACGTCACCGTTCGTGCAACAACCGCAAAAGAGTTCTGGGAAAGGATTTTTCAAACCTTTTACGCTGCTAGCGGAGGAAACCCCAATGAAAGAACATGCAAATCACTTAGCGTCAGATTTGCAAGGATCAAGAACCGCTGTCTTGTCTTGCATTATTATATGTGCCAAGTCGCCGAAGAGCAATGGGGATGGAACGATGAACAAGTAGTGAGTATTTTTATCTTCTATTGTGATTTATTTTGTATGGCTACTTTATAATTTGATTTGTAAATCTGCAGGAAGCTATGGCATCAGCCCTCTATTTCGAAGAGCAAGGAAGCGTGTTTGCATTATGGAGTTGCTACCCCGTGTTGAGACAAAATCTACCAGAATTTGTAATGTAATGCAATGTTTTTTAAACTAGTTATGTAATGTAATCGCAAGTTTAACTAGTCATGTACCAATCAAGTTAACATTAGCAAATAAAAAGTACTACGCCGGTTATAATTAAAAGTTTCAAGTTAGCAAATAAAAAGTACTACCACAGTTTTAAGCCCTGTTTGGGATTGCTTTTTTTCTACCAAAAGCACTTTGTAACAAACTTGTAACCAACTTTTTAGTAAAAATTGTGTTTGGTAAAAAAATTTCAAAGTGCTTTTGAAGAAAAGCACTTCCATTTTAGACCTGCTTTTAAAAGCTACCCAGGAGTAGCTTTTAAAAGCAGTAAAAGCAGAAGTTGTGGACCCACATAATTTTATTTAGTTAATTATCCATTTTAACCTTGTTATTTTACTAAAATGACAAATTTTACCCTTGAACATTGTGCACATATTACTATATTCTCTATTTCATTTATTTTTTTCATTTTTTTTGAAATAAGATAATCATTATTTATATTTATTAAAATATTTGGGGATTAAAAATACAATTTCACAAAATTAGATTATGTTTTTTATAAAAAAATTAAAACATGTCTATTTTCGTCATTAACTACGTCATCAACACTTTTGTATGACAATTTACCAAACAGAATTTACAGTTTGGAGTCAAGCAGAACTTTCTATATAATAATTTACCAAACGTCCTACTACTTTATTTTCACAGCACAACACAATAACGCACTGCACAGCACAACAGAAAATCACTTTTACAAAACTCACAGCAATACCAAACTCGCCTATAATCTAAACTAAAAGTTTCAAGGAAACACGACAAATAAATAAGTTCGGGTCGATGGGTTTTCTGTATAGAAACTCATTCTTTACGAAAACTCGGTTTTTGCCGGTCAAAAGTCAAGCTTTGACTGTGCGGAAACTCGGTTTCCGCCACAGAAAATTTACGGAAACTGAGCTTCCGCACAGTGGAAGCTGGGGGTATCGAGTTTCCGTCTAAAATTGCCTAAGACCATTGTGGTTGCCAATTTGTGCCATCCCTATATGACTCAAATCTAGGGATGGGTTATAATTAACTAGTAATGAAAAATCAGAGGAATGAAAATGAAATGAAAAGTCAGTCAGGCGAAACAAATCAGCTCATTAAGGTGGCCTGACTCGGTTTTATTTTCACCCAAGACTTTGAAACCCTATAAATCTATTTCCGCCCAGTCAAATGACTCCTAGTTTCCATTGACAGTTGACCAAACCCTGTAAAACAACCAAATTCTCTCCTCATTTTTTCCGCCTTGTTCTTTTCTCTTCTTCCATGGAGCGATAGTTAGGGTTTTTTTTTCTTTTCTCATTAAGGGTTTCCAGAGAGCATCGTGTAAGTATTTAGGGTTTCGTTTCATCCATTTTTGCTGTTGTTTTGTTTTTTTTTTTTCAAATCTTTGGATTGATATTTTCTTTTCATCTTTTCTTTTTAGGGTTAAGCCAAGAGCTAGTGCAGGAGGACGAGATACACAATCAGGTATAAATTTCACCTTTTCCTTTTAGGGTTTTCTGGTTTATGATAAAGTTTAGGTTTTTGTGTAAAGGGTTTTCTGATTTATGATAAAATTTAGGTTTCTGTCATACAAATGATGTTAGTATTGTTTGTGGTACTTAAATGGATAAAGGGTTCAGTTTAATTTGGATAAGTCTATGGTGTGAGGAAGAGATACAAAATCAGGTATAAATTTCACCTTTTCCTTTTAGGGTTTTCTGATTTATGATAAAGTTTAGGTTTTTGTGTGAAGGGTTTTCTGAAATATGATAAAATTCAGGTTTTTGTGTAAAGGGTTTTCTGATTTATGATAAAATTTAGGTTTCTGTCATACAAATGATGTTAGTATTTGTTTGTGGTACCTAAATGGATAAAGGGCTCAGTTAAATTTGGATAAGTATATGGTGTGAATTTGCTCAAGCTGTATGTTTGTTTGTAAATATTTGTGCATTCATTTTCATGTCTGTTTGGGTGTCAATATGGTAATTTGATCTCATAGGGTAGAGAACAACGCCGTATCATGCCGTATGGACACGTGTGTCCGTGTATTTACGAACTTGTACGCCCAAAAAAATGTAAGTCTGTCGTGACGTTGTAACACCGGTGATATCTCAAGCTCCTTCCTCTAGACTCATACTTTGACGTAAACGCATTAGTTTCAGAAATGAAATATTACAAAGAAATATATTCAGTAATCTGTAGCATATACATATATAGGTTTAGTTTAGCTAGTTAAATTTCTGAACTTGAATCTTTGTTTGTCATCTACTCCAGCAATGACTTTAAAAGGCCATATATTGATATTATTTTGGACACTGGATCAACCATTTTTCTACCAATTAAACGTTTTGCATCTACAAATTTGTGAAATAACATACTCAGAGGATGCCAAAAGTTTATAATTAATTTGTAGATGTCAAATGCTTAATTGGTAAAATCATCGGTGATCCATGTGTCCAAAGTATTGTTAAAATAAGACCTTCTATAGTTATTGTTGGAGGTGATAACAAACCCAGTATCGAATACATTTGTATTTAGAAGCCATTTGTCTACTTAATAAAAATAAAATTCCAACATCCTCTAGAGCCATACTGTATATTTGAATCAATGCCTCGATTTTCAAACCTCGACGTACTATTCCTTGCACAGTAGGGAAACGAGGATCATCCCATCCGTCAACTTTACCATTCACAACAAACCAAAGAAGTTTACGCTTGCTAAGAAGCGTATACAAATTAATCTACTAATGGCCCCAGCCTTACATTTTTAACAGGTGAATGAGGATTTACTTTTCCTTCTAGAAGATGGTGGATTGCAAGCTAAAGCAGCCTTGTATAAACATAATGATGAATTGGCTAAACAGGTAATGTTCTGATCCTGAGCAGTTTTGTTGTGAAGATCATTCCAACGTAAAACTTTTAGAATATACTCCCTCCGTTCCACTTTACATGCTATATTAGGGTTATTTTTATGTCCCAAAATACTTGCCATAATTGATATTTTTCCCCACAATTTCCAACTACACCCTTCCATTTTATCTTGGAAATATAAGCTTTCTTTTAATAGGGTTTTCCACAAATATTAAGGAGTGGAGAGAGATATGTTTGAAGACTTTTATCAAGGGTATGGATGGGAAAAATACATACCTCTCTCCACTCCTTAATATTTGTGGAAAACCCTATTATAGCAACTAAATTGGAACGGAGGGAGTATATCTTTGTGGTTATGATCCATGTTATCTTTTTTAGGTGTTTCATGCGATATTAAAGAATAAGAGTTGTAGCCTAGCTGAAATTAGGTGTTTCTCTTTTTTCAGCTAGAACACATGGAGCAGCAGCTCGAAGAACTTCTTGATATGTAGTGTCCAAGTGCAGGTAGTTCTCCATTTCATACAAACTCACAATAAAAATAGAGATCTTCGGAGGATTTTTCGTAATTCTTGTCGATTAGTAAATTTCAAGATGAGAATGATCGGAACTTTCATTTTTTTTATAAACTTGTGTCTCGTCTCAATCAATTTGCCTTATTTAACTCGAACTTAGATTAGAATTGGTAAACATCATTGCTTTACATGAACAACATAATGAGCGTTCCAGAGCCTTCCAATTCGATACTTCATTTGTGGAATCTGTCCCCTTGTTCTTGTGTTGTTTTGGTTAAAAACTTCAATATGTAATATTCATTTGAATTTGGATTTTCTTTTAGGGTTTTCTGATTTATGATGAAGTTTAGGTTTTTGTGTAAAGGGTTTTCTGAAATATGATAAAATTCAGGTTTTTGTGTAAAGGGTTTTCTGATTTATGATAAACTTAGGTTTCTGTCATACAAATGATGTTAGTATTGTTTGTGGCACTTAAATGGATAAAGGGTTCAGTTTAATTTAGATAAGTATATGGTGTGAATTTGCAGATGGTCTTAACTCAATAAGCCAGGGCCTCGACAACCCTACCACTAAGAATCAATTGAGTTTTGCATTATACTTTAGGTAATGATAGTGCAGCAGATAACTGTTGTTCTCCGTCTGGCAGTCTTCTTCTTCTTCTTTTCTTGTTATCACCCGCTGGTAATGAAGAAGTAGAAGCCGAGGACTGGCGAAACTGAGTGCGCCTTTTTGATGTTTAGGTAGTTAGTCCATGCATGATTGTTGATTGAGTCCATGCATGCTTATTCACCCTACCACTTGACTATTGCTCAAGCTAGTGACATTTGTGAACTTGAATCCTCGTTGAGTCACGGCTTTGTTTATGTATACTTTACCAGCCGCAATTTTATATGTTGCCTTCTACGCAATGAAAAAGGGGAATTCTCCAATAATTGCAGGGCTTAGTTTTTTGGATTTTTGCAAATCTCTTTTGTTGGTAAAATCATGGACCAGGGTGGGTTGTTTTCAGATTTTGGCAATGGTTCCCTGTGGTTGGGGTATTGAAGAGTGGTGTTGGTTTGGTTGAGAGGCTAATTGAAACATTAACTGCTGGGTTAGGGTAAGCCAAGGGATAACCATTGAAAGGTGTGTAACCTGTGAAAGAGTTTAGTTGGGTTTTAATTTGATTTGATGGGGGTAGTTGCTTTTTTATTTTATTTTATTTTATTTTGATACAGATGGGGGTGGTTGCTTTGAGAATATGGGTTACTTATTAGGCAGGTGGAAACATTTACTGCTGGGTTGGGGGTAAACCAAAGGTCAGATTGTTTAAAATCCTCAGTAAATTGTTTTATTTTGTTCATTTTCAATTCCTCAGTCAAGTAAAAGTATATTTTCTTCCCCTCCTTTTCTTCATTTAAGATGAACAATCCCAAGCTTAATCCAGATTTTGTTAATAATCCTTGCAGGGCAGAATATGTTAATAATCCTTGCAGGGCAATCATCAGAAAGCATGTGATCGAAAACAATGGTCAGATGTACAAGCAAGGTTTGGATGGAACTTGGTTGCCTTTTCTTCTTCTAGGTCCAATAAGCCAAGATGGTGGGACGAAGATCACGAGTGTAATGGTGTACCAGTTGCCAGGAATCCATATCATGTGCCTGAATGGTTCGACGGTGGTATTAGTGCAAGTGAAAGAGCTAGAACAGAACAAGCACCAGATCAGGAAATAATACCAGCACAAGCAGCTGCACCAGAACCAGAGGTGACCAACTTGGATCCAGAACAAGCACCAGAGCAGGAAATAGTATCTGAGATCAAGAGGATTGCAGTCACCAGAAGCTTCAAATTCTAGATCACAAGGTGTCTGTTGCTGGAACTTTGGAGGTTCAAAGTGCATAGGAGTTGGTCTTGATCCTGACGAGTAAGGTTTTGGGGTTCTTCTCTTATTTCTGGTAACCGGATATGTTATTTTTTTTTCTCATTTTATTGTTGGTTGATACTAAGACATGGTGGTGTTATGTTTTGTTTTAGTTGTGATGGGAATGGTAATTTGTGGTTTACATGTGTTTAATCTTTTGTTTTTGTTTTCGTTTTTTCTTTCTAAAATGTTATCTTTGCTAACACAAGATCTAGCTTATAAACTATGAATAGCAAGGAAATCTGGATAACACGAGAATCCATGAAATCTGCTAATTATACAAAGCCACATGTCATAGATACTCATCCTTTGAACAACACGATCGAAACACAATCTAAGATTAGATTCTTCATCGAACAACAAGACGCATATGTTTGTCTTTATACCCATCCATCCAATCCCCCACCTAAAACCCAAAAGTGAAATCATGTAACACTTTTTCTTCATTTTCTAGCGCATCTTCCTTGTGTTCTCTTCTTCGCTGAAACTCATTTATGATGTGTAGATTTAGGTGAGGGTATAATTCATTGTTGTATCGATTTAGATAGATAACCGTACCTTCTAAACATACATCAATGACATCCATAATCTCAAAAGACGTGACTCTGCATGAAGAGCAAGGTGGCTCTGCCCAAGAATCCCAATTCCTGCTCTCCATGGAAAAATACGCTAAAAAATCATGGCTATAGTGTAGGTGTGTATAGCTCTTGGCTGTCTAATCCTATATGCCCAGGCCTAGGGTCAATAGATAATTAGTCACTGTTGTAGTGCCAAGGTTGATATTGATAGAGAGATTTGTTTTTTAGAATGGGAAAGAGACAATCTAACAATCAGTTATGTGAGATTGGAAAAAAAAGAAAGATGAAGTCATTTAAACCAAGTAACCTGCAAGGAGCCAAGGATATTGTTGATAAACTATCAAAGATGATCTACATGAATTGATTGATCATGCGAATGGCATCGGCAAGGAGGACAAGCAGGTTTCTAATGCTGGGAAGAATTTACGTTGGGCGGAGTTATGTCGTGAAGATACTGATCTAGATATTGGAAAAAAATATGTTGAAGATTTTACGGCAGATGAACTCCAGGAGTTTGCCGAGTTTGCAGCTAACAAATTGGATATGCTTGACCTTTGGAGACTAAGTGTTGTCTGATGAATCAAGGGGGTAAAGCTACTACCAAAATCCAACAGTTGCGTTCTTCTATCTTCGCCAAATTCCGCACTTGGTTGAGCTCTTTAATGGCAAATTAATTTCCTGTGTTTCTTTTTTGTTTTCCATGCTCTCTTGTATCAGTGTGTACCTCTTTTCTGATTCCAGTATTCTCTTCTGTTCTATGATTGTCCGTTTGTAATGTTTGTCGACCTTTATTTGATATTGTGGAGTTCGGAATTTCGTTGCTTCGTTGTATGAATCGCTTTCTTCTCACATATAGGTGGTTTGAATCGGTCCTAAATTTTACAGACTGCAAAAATCAATTAGAAACTTGAAGTTGTGAGCAAATTCCAGTTAGTGGGAGATGGTAATAGTCTCTCAAATGCCTCAATCCCAAATTTCAGCCTTCCTTGAGATTTTCAGACGTTTGGTACACACCTTAAGGTTCATGGGAAGTTGTAAAGGCAATCAGAATCAGTGTCAAAATGTTGGTACACAATTGGTGTGCGGGGAATGAAATTTTCAAGGGCATTGATCTCAATACAATTTTGAATAACTGGATGCTGTAATAACACAATTGTAATCTGGTTCTACTATAATTGACCAAAGGGTTACAAAAGAAAAAGCGGGAAAAGCCTCTAAAGGACATGTCTATCCCTCAAACAAGAATAAAGTCGAAATTTACTAAGCAAGAAGAGACTAACAGTTAATGAAATAAACACCTAGATCAAATAATCCTTAGTGCTGTGGTGGTGTAGTCCAATCCATGCCGAAGATATCTCTTCCCCACCAAAAATCCTTGATCCAGAAAGGTTCTTCCTGAATTTGAGTGGGTCGTGGCAGCTGCCGCATCATCTGTAACCATAGATTGTGGTTTGAGAAATAAAAGACGTAGTAATTCTTCCTGCTTCCCGGAGGATGATAAAATCGAACTTCAAAATTTTCCTCCGCAAAGTTGTACGTCTGACACATGTGTTGTTTCATTAATGCAGGAGAAATGGTGAAGTCTTCGTCGGTGAATTTCCCGATTAACATTCTACTGAACCGTGCGTGCCATTCCTTTGTTGCATATTCGTGACAGTATGCCATTTCTTTTTTCTAGTTTAGATATCTGAAAATGCTCTCAATGTAGAAGAAGAAGAAGTCGTCGGTTGGAACTGTTTTGTAATGGGTGTTTGCTTTAATACTCGAAGGTGCTGGTTGGACACCAAGGTGCTGGTTGCTTTAAATACTAGTGTTAGTTATGGAGTTCAGTTATTATATCTGACATGAATCGTTTGACATGAAAAGTCTCTATATATCTGACAGGAGACAAGAGAAGACTACAAAACAATTGAGTGTATGCAGGGAGAAGCGGTTACATCATAAGACTACAAAACAATTGAGTGTATGGAGAAACGAGTACTAATGATGAAAGGTTGGGTGATGTGATAACCCTTCCCAAATAAACAAACTTTTTGATATTAGAAGAAGGAAGAAAAAATGAGAAACACGCACAATCACCGTTGAAATGGAATCATATTTGATTTCATTGATCTGGTGTATCTTTTACATTCCATAATTAGTGGTCAAACACCACCGCACCATCATAGTCAACGCAATTTGTGGAGAATAAATATGCATAAATCTAGCATGCTGCAATTTTCTCTATATGCACTTGAGGTGCGGTCTACTAATTAACTTTCTTAAAAAATGTGAAACTATTTTTTAAAGCCCAGACCTTTGGTATTATCCCCTAAAACCAAATCTTTGTAGCTTTATTTTTTTAAACGCAGACCTTTGGTATTCCATGAAACTGAAAATCTATCTATGAATCTTTCACCAAAAGCAGCTACGATCATCGCAAAGCAGGCAATCGACATCAGTATTTATATCATCATCCTGCCAATTGTCCTTCGGATTTGCGCTTAGTGATTTCTAAAAGAGAAATCTCGGTTTCAAGGTGAGAAAAACTGCCTCATCCATCTACTCTAACTGATATTATGCCACCATATTTGTTCATAAGGCCATAAATAGCTATTAGACATACATGCAGAAACAGTTGAAGGTTTTTGACGATTAAATTAGTTATGGTAGTATGGATTTGCTACTTTATTAGCCTTTTTTTTCCTTGGTATGGTAACTGGCGGAATATCTTTCGATTTTTGTTTGGTTTCATGCTTTTGATACTTCACTTTTGTTAAGAAGCTTCCAAAAATGGTTTCATGATTTTACCATCACAATTTCATGGATTTTTTTTTAACTAGTCTGAAGCTGCAAGAATCTTATGTTGCTCTTTTTAATTGGCTGCATGTGGCAAATGATTTTTATCGCAGCTGAAAGCATTGTACCAATTTGGTGCATGTCAGAAACGCCCACAGTTAGTTCTTAGAAATCCATTGTTCGAATTGAGACATTTGAACTTCAATTAATATTCCTGACTGAACACCACACAGTTTTGGTGCTATTGAATCTTGCAAACTCTGCTATGTATAATAGATACGGAGAGTTGGGAACTGTGGATTACATTTTCACATAGCGGTGGATGGCGTAACAGATACAAAAAGGATATTGTGCCTTTTAATTAGTTGCATGTCGCATTCAATCAGATTTGAAAGCCTTGGACTAATCAGCATGCCGTAATTCTGATTCAGACATAGTTGCATGTCACTAATTCAGACACATACATAAATTTGAAATCCCCTGTACATTACACAGGATTCTGCAAATTAACCTCATAGTCTTGCATTTGTTGCCTGCAGTAGTTCACAATGGCGGCGACGCTAGTTTGTGACTGGCTATGGCATTTACCACTCTCGGACTGGAAAATTGTAAAGGAGTTTGGTCTTGAGAAGATAGTTCATTTGGCCAAAATAGAGATTCCAGAATCTATTTCCTAATTACCTTGCAGGGTTCTGGAGGAAAGAAATACGGATGCTCCGAATCAATGATTGTGATTTCTGTCCAGTCGTTGAAGAATTTTTGTTCTTCTTTGATCATAAACTGAAGAATAAAATAGTCCTACCGCCTATTGAACCCCTTATAGTTCCCAGAGACTTAGCCAAGTTCCTCTGTATATCTGAAGATGAAGCCATGGATCTGATAAAAGACTCGGAATTAAATGTGCATTGGATTTGTGAGGACTTACGTGATCACCCTAATCCCATCGTTAGGGGTAGAGCTTTTGTGCTGGCTTTTACCGGACAATTCCTCTTCAGCAATGGTTGTGGAATGTGTCCATTGGCAGTTGTGCCAATATTGATTCAAGCTCTCAATGGTCTGTCCATTGTACCACTTGTTCTAGGACAACTGCTTGTGTCCCTGGATAAATTTCAAAGCAGGGGTTATCTCAGTTGTCCAACGTTATTTGCGGTACATTTTAGTTTTTTATTACCATCTTTTATTCTCAAATGTTGTCGTATTGTTTCCGCTACAATTTAAATATTTATCGCAGGTATGGGCACTGGAGCACATGAATTTTCTGGAATTCGACGAGCCCATGCAACCTGGTCCTCTTTCAAATTTTTATGAACGTTACATGCATAGCTACGGCGGGGATGCTGTTATATCTGTCAGAGACGTCAGGAGATGGGCAATTGGAAACATTCTGGCTGCCATAAATGCTGGGCATTGGAAGAGCGGATCAGTTCGTGCAAAGTTCATCGTTTGGAGAATTCCGCACTGGAATTTCGAGCCCCTGATCTGGTCTACTAAAGAAGAAACCTCCTATGTTGTGCTTCCATCTCTCAGGAAACTAACTTACTATGTCCCAGCCCTTGTCCTAAGACAGTTTGGTTTTCTCCAGACCCGACCCCCAAGAAGAGGGTAAAGGCCAATGTTGCTACGCTTGTCGCAGGAAGCACTGCATAGCGTTAAAGATGGCCTAAGCGCCAAAGGTGGTCGAGTTGCTTTCCCGGGTAACCTAACTCCAATCGGCCCTGCTAAGAATTACGACGGAGAATATAAACTATGGCGGGGCATGGAATTGCCTTATACATCCGACGATGAGTATGATACCGATCTATAGATTTCCCCTTCGTTTTTTTCTTGGGGTACGCACACACTGTCATCATATGTGGGAAACTTTTTGAGTTTAAACTTTTTGGGTATTGATAGGTGTGCAAAACACCTATTCAAGAGTACCTAATTGATACACTTTAGTCGACTTAAGCCTCGTACATTGTTTATTTTAACCATTTTCTATTTTGCAGATATTTTGAAATTATATTTAATAAAATGAAGCAAAAACGACTCGATTCACAACTTGGAGTCATTTGGAGATGGTGGTCTTGAACACGAGAAGGATACAAGCTCAAAAGTGTCGCAAAAAGGAGCTATTGGAGGTCTCGGCAGAATTGAGTTTAGGGCATACAGTATGAAAGGGGGCAGATTGGTTATCTCCAACCACCTTCAGACGATAAGGGGCACCTTAAAAATAGGCCCAAATTTCCCGTCAAATTCAGGAGACGGACAGGTCTGAGGGTAATGGGCTTGATTGGATATCTTGGTCTGGCCCAGTTTCTGGAGTTGGGTTTTGTTTGGCTGGGCTAAGGATTTGGTTTGGATTAGGTCAGGCCTGGTTTCCTAAACTAGGTTGGCTTTGTGTATAAAAGGAGGGGATCGAAGATCAGGAAGGGAAGATTTTTTTACTGTTCACGCCGGGTTACTGTTCACGCCGGGTTACTGTTCACGCAGGAGTTCCTGTGCACGCTTCCCGAGGCGGAGGAAAAACAAGGGTTTTGGGCGCGATTCTCGAGGCGCCGAACAACGGGTTTTTATGTTTTTATTTTCTTTATTATTATCTTTTAATGGATTTCAATAAAGCTATGAGTAGCTAAATACTTTTATATTGGTTAGGGATGTAGTCGGATATCAAAAACATGCTACTTGATTAATTTTGGAGTTATAAATAATCTTTTCATCATCGTTCTTATTTTACTGCGCGTATGAATGCATGATTGATGTATTGCATTAAGATTGAATATTAATTGATTTAAGTTGCAAATTAAATTAGTTTATGTTCATATCTATAACTAGAATTAGGTTTTGAGATACGAAATCGTCGACGAACCTTTTCACAAGTAGTACAATATAATTTCGATTGCGGTGATAGCTTTTAGGAATTGTATGTAGAATATGACCTTTGTTGAATGAACTGCTCCCGGTAGTTCATTGCATTGATTAGCCTATTTCACAGATATTAATGCTCTTAGAGAGTTGAACTCAATTACTCGATGTGTTGAGTTATTCTCTACGTAGTATTCACACATTCATCGTTATGGTGTGTGATGACATTAGGAAATTCCGGAATATTTTCGCGATGATGTATTCTAGGGCTTTTGATTATGAGAGATTAAATAGAAACTCCAAATATTATTCATATGCATGTTATTTGATTGAAGATGAACCCTTAACCAATATTCTCGTCTCCTGATTATTTTCTACATTTACTTGCTTTTATTTTATTTTGCTTTTTAGTTTAAAACAACAAACATTCCCCCCATTTGGTTACTTTTAAGTTTTCAAATACAACTAATAAACCATATCTCTCTCTGTGGAACGAATCTGTTCTTGCCACTATATTATTTTATTTATTGTGAAGGTTAAGAACTGAATTATATTTGTGCGAATTCGACACGCATCAGGTATATATGTATTCGGCGTAAGTGAATGGTGCAAGTATTTTGGGTATACTCTTTTATGGTTTTCAGTCTCTTCTTTTATATATGTAGTCTCTTCTCATTTTGTAAAGAAGAAACTCTAAACTTTAATATACGGAGTATGTAGCTTCAGCAGGATTTAGCCCTGCTATTATATCACTTTGTTAGTATCATTTTAAAATAGTTGAGCTTTAATGCAAATTATCCATTGCTAGAGGGATTGGGATAGTTAAGAATATCATCGAAAAGTCTCCTCGATGGTAAGGATAACCCTGGGCTTAAATCTTGATTTGATTCTTCTGGTCAATGTGTAAGTTAATATGTACATAAGTTATCCAAACTGATTGGCTTAGGAATAAAAAAGTATAGTTAAGCTCAACTGCAAAATACGTTTGAATACTGAACTTATATAGACATCCAATATACACGTCTGTTCAAGACTCCTCATTTTCTACCAAAATGTAACGGAATTTCAAGAGATGCGTTTTTCCATCACAACATAGTTATATAGGGGCACTTATAATGTCTTGAACTTTATATAGACATTCAATGGACGCAACCAATATACACGTTTGTTAAGTGAAATGCATGTACCCCTTCGGAAAAGAATACAACATTGCAGAAGATGAGAGTTCCATGACAAACGCGCTCATATTGGTCTGATGACTGGTTAATGTGTAGGTTAAGCCCAACTGCAAAATACGTCTGTGATAGATCCTAGGCCCGATCAGATTTATCTTGGGCTGTAACCTAAATTAAGCCCATCGTTGCTGTGTAAGTTCTAAACGATCTTATGGACTAGAGGGCTTACCCGGATGCTCGAGCCTGGTTCATGCACCTAAATATTAGCTCGCGGACATGGGCCCCTGACCCGGTTCAGAGGTCCGTCCATTTTGTTTGTCACGTACCCTTAGATAAGATAGATCGCGTGGCAATATAACCATATTTAGGCAGCTCAACTCTTATTGTCCTCGAGTGGCTATAGATGCTGGCTATGGACACCAACAAGTATGTAGAATTGGTGAGTGTCGAACTGAAACCTCCACATTGGACACGCAGAGTAAAAATTGATTTCTTCAAGTGTCTACTAACCCATATTTTGGCACTTTTCATCATTTTTGTCCCGGAGTAGCTACAGATGCCGGATGTGGACACCTAACAACAATCTCGAATTGGAGAGTGTCGAATGAAAACCGACATGCTGAGCAAACAATTATTTCTTCAAGTGGCAATCTACCCATATTTTGGCACCTTACATCTTATTGTCCTGGTATGGCTATTGAGCTGTCTATGGACACTCAAGGAAATCTCTAGTTGGTAAGTGTCAATTGAAAACTCCCACAGTGGACACGCATATAAATTATCGAACATCTTGACGTTGCTATCTACTGGTAGATCGACACTGACAATGACAAACACAAGCTCAACGTGCCTTTATGATTCCCGAAGGCTACTGAATCAACAGCGTAGTTATATCTGAGCAAATGGACACTTGAAGAATTTATGGAATTGCTTTCACGTTGCTATTCAACAGTCATTCAACACTGACTTTGACAAACACATAGGAGAGTGACAATGTGGTCAGTAGTTGCGACGGTTGATAGCTCAATCCTTGCCAAGGATCCTGTAAGCAATCAAAACCGTCGTATAAAGGGGGAATACAGACACTACATTCACCCAGACGTGTTTATTGGACGTCATATCGCCACTTGATTCAAAAACCGTCACATGGCTCCATGAAAAAATCGTCTTAAATGCTCATTTGTGTACTAGTGCGTGTCCTCGTCGTCAGCAACTACCTATTTGCAACATTCTTGGCCTGCTAGGCAATACCAAATACATTCAGGAATGATTCTAGTCAGTGTTGGCTTGCACATGAAAACATTCAGAAGTTGCATTAGTCCATACAACATCAAATTCATGCATACATCTTTGATAACTCTTACCTAGTCTTTACTTTTTGGACGCAAATATTTACAGAATCAAATATGATATGTTTCGTCAAGCATGGCCAAGCCTACCCATCTTGCAAGTTGAGAACATTGCGCCTACCCCTATCGCTTTGGATCCACATAGACAGCTGAAGTAGATGTGGGTACACCCGAACTTCATTTATGAGGTTGCTCAGAATTAAGAATGCAAGAAAAAACGTATTGAGCTGTTATAAATGTTGTGGTGCTTGTGCCTTTCTCATCCACCCCCTGCAACCCAACGCTATATATAAGTTAAAAATACCAAAAGAGTTAACAAAGGTATATATTAAGAATGAATGAGATATGATCATGAGTTTCATCGATCTATAATATTTCATGTGAAGCGTACTTGTGGGTTTTAATTCCTCGAATATATCTACAAATACAAAATGATGAATGAAAAATATATAAATTGATTTAATATTTGGGAAATGAAAATATATTCCAGGAAATATTGTAAAATAACAGATTGCAGATTCCTTTGAGATAAATAATAAACCTGTAACAACCAAGAATCCGAATTTGTATCAGACGGTCATCACTTCACAACTATCTTTCTCTTTTAGGTATGTAAGTTGGGTTGAGAGGATTTGGGTACACAAAAAGACAGCAAGGTAATAAGAGACAGAGGATTTTTACGAGGTTCGGCACATAATGTGCTTTACATCCTCGGTTCCCCCATTACTAGGAGATTTCACTATGCACTTTCGGTTACAAGGATGGATGTTTTACAATCGAGGACTGATGAATACTAATTCACTAGGATATTGACTCACACATTAAGGTTTTGACTCTCCTTTCTTCCCTTTACATTTGTCATGCCTTCTCTAATAACATGAGTTTTCCTTTTATAGCGGTTAGCCTAGGTGTGTCTTGAAGGTGATTCATCTCACTGGCCTTGTGTGGCGATCGTCTCGCTTAGCCCCTCTCATGTTCTGAGGATGCATGGTTGCCACGTATGTACTATCCCGCTTGAGTAGTCGGGCTCTCTACCTTGCATGGCTGACACCTGCTCCTTCTGCAGATTTGGTTGTGAGTTGTCCTTCATCAAAGTGCGTTCCGCCCGCTCCAACCTTCGGGTGATCTTTTTGCATGGCCACCACGTGCCCCTACCTATGTTAGGGTAGGTAGTGAGCTGTCTTTACTTTCCCGCTCTATCCGTCGGGTATCCTTCCTGCATGGTCACCACGTGCCCCTTACTTTCCCGCACTGACTGTCGGGTAGCCTACTTGCATGGTCACCACGTGCCCCTTACTTTCCCGCTCTAGTCATCGGGCGATTGTGCTCCCCTATGTGTCCCGTTCCATGTGTCGTCCTTACCTCTAGTTTAGACCGCCTGGTAGACGACATGTCTCCTTCTCTGACCTTTGGAGTCGTGTATACCTTTTGACTGCTGATTTGATTTGGGCCCTTGATTATGCCTAGGGATCCATCTTGGATTTACTCCACAGTTTTCTGCTCTATCTTCTTATCTTGCCCCTGACCTCGTAGATGCTGCCACGTGGATGCCAGATATTTGATATTTACAGTTGCCCCTTTTCTTTGTCCGTTCTACTGGGGTAGAATGGGAAACAAAATACCCACGACTCTTCAGTTATGCTCCTTGATTGTGGTGGCGGTTACAAAAAGTGGCTAGAATCTAGGAGTCATTGATTATCCCATTCATTCTTCCTCGTACCCTATAAATACTCCTCTTTCCTCCTTTTTCTCCCCTCACTTCCCTTTCTTCCTGCTTTTTCTTTTCTTCCTACTGTTCGCTTTCTTCATCTCCCAGAAACTCTCTGTCCTTTGCTTTCGTCGTTCATCAATCGTCTTCCTCAGGTAAGTTTGACTTATTTTCTTTTTGTTCTTTGTCTTTTGCTTTATGATGATCATAGTTTAAGAGCACTGATTCTTTCAAAATATATGTATATTTGCCCCTGCTCTTAAACTATGATCATAACTCTTTGCTGTCGTTTGATCTTCTGTTGTTGGTCTGCCTCTTCTTTGTCATGGCCTTTTCCTTGCTTTCATCATTCGTTTGGGGTGATATTTTGCCTTGCCTGATTCTCTGTCTTGCCTTGCCTGATTCTCTGTCCCATATTGCTTATTTCTTCACTGTTCTTGATTTTTAATTCTCTGACCCGCTTTTGCTATGCACAGATGTCAGGTTCTAAAAGAAGAAGTCATGACCGGGAACGATCTCCTCGTGATCGGGTCCGGGACAAAGATCGTGGTCGGGAAAGAAGAAGTCACGATCGGGAACGATTTCCCCGTGAGTCAGATGATAAATCACGGAGGTCTTCTCGTCGGGACCAAGAACGTTCGTCCCACCAGAGCTCTTCTAGACAAAACCGGCCGAGTGAGGGTGTTCCTTCTAGCCAGGGCCGTTCAAATGCTCCAGGTTCCGTTAGTGGCTCAAAGCGTCCCGCTGATGAAATGACTGTAGTGCCACCCCTCAACCTTCCAGTGCTTAAGGCTCCACCAAAGAACTACATGCGTCCTGGGGATAGCTGGAAACCTTTGGACTTAGAAGATTTTAAAGCCCGCCATGGTCTTCAAAATTTTGAAGTAAGATTTTTTGGTGATGGCGATGATTTGACCTATGAGATGATCAACAATTATTGTTATGATCACATGCATTGTTTGACAACCGTCGGGCAGATCGAGTGTGGTATGCCCCTTCCTTTGTATCGCCCCGATAATACCTTTCTGATGGATCTTCTTGCTTCTCGTAATGAAGCCAAGTCCTCTGCTACCCGTCCTGCGGTTGTGTATAATGGAAATTGGTGGCGTATCGTGACTGAGTGTGATTTGCGCCGTCGCGGCCAGACTGGTGTTGCTTGGACTCCTTTTAACCCTGACGATCGTGAGATCTATACTGTTTCAAACTTCAATGCCACATACAAGGATTACATGAATCCTTCGAATCGTAAAAAATGGAGTGTTGGTCCCGCTCGTGCCAAGTCTATAGGTCGGGGATACCGAATGTTGCTTGAAGACGTTGATATTAGTAAGCTGAAGCATGTTCATGGTACTGAAGGCACCACCAATCCCATTGCCATACCGAAAGAGCAGCTCATCAGGGATGACCATGATTTCAGGTGGTTCCGCACCCCGATCGAGATTATTGGTCCCTGGGCCTGGGGATGGTCATCCACTCAACCGAATGTGGCTCTTCGCACCGCTCCCCCTGGATATGAGCATTATTGTCCTTGGCAGATGAACTGGAACCTCTTTCCCAGGGGTTATGATCAAGAAGAACAGTATGACATGTCTGGGCGAAAAAACAATGTGCGGGTTATTTTTCTCCTATGCTTGTCCTTATGGTATGATTATTTCCCCCTAACCTGCTCATTGTTTTTGTGGAACAGGTAAGCAAGCGCCAGAAGACATCGAGAGAATCTGCTTCTGCAGTTCCCGGTGGTGAGGAGGTAGGCGGGGAAGATGAGTCGGATGAGGAGAATGTTGACCGAGCTGAGGAGTATGATGATAATGCTTCTCCCGTTCGTGATGTTGATCCCGAAGATCGCATTCCTTTGAGCCAAGTGTTTGGCGGTGGGGGTGGTGAGAATGTTGAGGTACGTCAATCTGGGTTGCCTGAGTTGGGTGACTTAGAATCTGGTGGGGGTAGGTCTTTTTCTTTTGGTCACCAAGCGTCTGAATCTTCTGGCAATGAAGCTAATCCTCAATCGGGGCAGAGATGCATCTATGTTACCGCCACTGTCTCCTCTGTTTGCGGATGATTGGCTGGAAGAGCTGTCGGAGATCGGGCAGGACGCTGGTTCAAAGGATCCCCCGAACGTTCCATCGGGCTTTGCACCATCGGGCTCTTCATCTCATCTAGTAAGTTCGGCGGTCGAAAAAGGGAAGCAAGTGTTGGTTGATCTGTCTCAGCTGGATAGTCGAGATGTTGATGAGACTCTAAGGTGGGCCCGTTCGAAGAATTTGTTGAACGTTCCTTTTGGTAGTCCTGGTGTTGCTGATGAGTCTCCCTTGGATGCTCAAGTGCGGGACAGAGTGCAGATGCATAGCTATGAGTCCGTCAGAGATGCCTTTTTGGCGCCTTAACGATTGGAGAGGCCCGTCATTCCTGCCCCAGTGCGATCGTATGGTGAGATGACCAAGTTGTTGGAGAGCCAGGCTTATCATCTGCCCCAAGCTGCCCTTACTGCGGTACGTATCTCTTGTGAATTGAGTGCATGCTTTGATTGTGTGTCTGAATGGCGTTTTGCCCCGCAGGTGGCTGAGCATCAGCAGTATCTGTTTGAGCTGTATTTGCTTCACAAGTTGCTTGCTGCTAAGTTTGAAGCTTTGTATTCCAAGGCTGATGGAAATCTGGTAGCACAGAACGAAGAGCTGGTCGGGCTGCGACAAGAGAATCTGGAGTTGAAGGGGGAGGTTGAAAGACTCAAGGGGGACTTGCAGAAGCGGGCTCCATATGCCAAAGGTTTGTTTCTCTTTGTGATGCTCAATCTTTTAGTTGACTGCTGTTTTCTGAAACTAGCCCTTGTGGTGGTTAGCCGTCGATTCCGGGTCTGGGTCAAAAAGCGTTGTTCTGGGTTTGAAGCAAGAGTTGACGACGATCAAATTGCGGCGGAATGAACAAATGGACAAGGGAAAACAGCTGATGCATGTATTGGATTCCGCCAAGGCCCACTTGGGGATGGTAACTGAAGAGTTGCACATCGTAACTGGTGAGCGGGATCGGGCTTTGGATGACGTGCAATTTTTGACTGATGGGCTGGAATCACTTGAGCTAGATCATGCGGGCGTGATTGCTTCACTTGAGACCTTGTCGGGTGATTTGGAGAAATCCAGGACTAAGGAAGAGGAAGCTTTGGATGCCAATCGCGGTTTGGCTAATAGATTGGCCGTCATTCGGGCAGATAGTGCGGCTCTAGTGTCTTGGAAGCAAGATTCTTTGAAGGATGCGTGGGCCCAAATTGATAAACTGGAAGCTGAGTTGGAGCGGGCTCTTGCACTTGCCCCCGCTGATGTACGGTCAATTGAAGAGAAGTTGTTGAATGCTCAGGCGGACTTGTTGGCACACTCTCATGGCTTGGAAGAATCTCGAGCTAGATGTTCCCGCTTGTCGGAGGAGAATTTGGCGTGTGAGCGGATGGTGCATCGTTTCCAAAAAGAGTTGGAGAGGATGACCTTAGAGTTAAATAGTTTACGCCATACGGTTTCGATGCAAAAAATTGATTTGGATAAACTTAGCTCGGGTAGACATGGGCGGGATTGACGTGAGTGAGGCTCTGTTTATGTTGTTGCGTCTGATTCCTCTATGTTGTTTTAACGGTAATCTTCATTCTTGTGCAGAGTTGGAAAAGCTTAAGAACTTGCAACAGCAGGTGGATGACCTTAGTCAGGAGAAGGTGCATCTGGCGGGTGAGCTTGGGCGGGTGCAGGGCTTGGCCAATTCTTATTCAGAAAGGGCGGATCTGGCTGAGAAGGAGGTATCCCATCAGAAGGAGGAGGCGCAGAGGGTCGTTGCTGCCTGGACCAAGCGGGTGAATGAGATTCGTCATGACGCTCGTGAGCAGACAAAAACGCGCGTGAACTTCATAATCGATGAGGTGGCAGCGGGGAAAAGGCACTTCAAGAAGATGACGTGAGGCGTGCTGGCCGCTGTTTTTGTTGCTTTCGTTCGTATTTTTAGTTCCTTTCCCTGCTTGTAGCGGACATTTTTTGTCTTGTTTTTGGGTTTTTGACTCTTTTGATGTTGGATATTCGCTGTTGAAATGTTATTTGCCGCTATTCCTTGTTTATATCCTGTTGAGATATCAGAAAAATGTCAATGTGGTCCCGCTTGAATTTGAATTAAGCGGGAGAAAAATTGAAGCCAACTCGCTTTGAGAGGCGGGGAATGGCATTTGTACCTTGTCTCCCTGGGGTAGGAAATGTACCATGTATACCCCCTTAGGTATCCACATATGGAAGATTACCCGTATAGTT
>JAJJMA010043175.1:480-10864 GCA_023529015.1 Papaver nudicaule
TACTGTCAAATGTCTTGGTAAATGCAGAGAAAAGTAGATGATGAGAATAAAAGTTTAAGCTAATGGTTAGATACAACCTGATGACATTTACATGGGTCATAAACATTATGGCAACGAACATCTTTAGTGAAATTGTGTCAAAATTACATCACATATTATAGACATTATATTACAGAAATGAAATCAAGGTATAAGATGTTAAGGTGAAATTGCCTTGACTGAAGATGAATGGATCACCTCTGCTTAGAAGCAACAGTTCTCTGGACTGTGGAAACACCATCAACGAATTTGGTACGGAAAATGACATTTGCATTGTTAAACATCCCTTCTTTCAGAGATACGACAATGAACTGCAACAAAAACAACGGACAACAGAATGAAAGGTTATAGCAAACAATTACCATGAAAAACACACATTGAAACCGTAAGATTTGCCGAACCTGGGAATGCGGGAAATGACTTTTGATCATCCTTCCAATATTCTGAGTGTGGCTGAGATCAAGGGCAGCATCAACCTATTATTAACCAATCAGAAAAAGAAAAGAATGAAGAATCAGTATGACAGTTTCCACATGAAGGTGCATGATAAAACCTATGATTATCTAGCTATCATTTTAGCATTAGATGTTTGTCACATCGCTTATGATTATGTAGCTATCATAAGTGAAGTAGTATACTGAAATGAAGAAGTTGCTGACTAGGAATTGACGAAGTTAGCTAGCTGACTAAGGACTTGTGAAGTAACAAAACTCAAGTTCTGGAAGATTTTTAATACCTCATCAAGAATATAAAGTGGTGCTGGTTTATAGAGAAGCAATGCCAAAATGAGAGAAAGGGCAAGAAGAGATCGTTGTCCTCCACTAAGCTCGGACAGGGACTGTTTCCAGACACTTCCAAATGCAACACGAACCTCAAGACCATCTAAGAAATTACATCCTTCAGGAGGCTCCAGCTTAGCGATGGTGCCAGGTAAAAGGGTAGAAAAGATGGATCCAAAGTCCCTGTAAACAGATCACAGTGAAACTCAGAACTGCTCACATCCACATTTGACTATATCAATATGCACGGCAGAAGAGAACTTATAAATTAAAAACTGCAAACTTACTTGGTAACTTTATCCCATGTAACTTTTAGTGTCTCCTTTTTCTTCTCATCCAGCTCTTCAATGACCATCTTGATTTTTGATTTATCATTCTAAAAAAGATGCATATAAAATACAGATTAATGTAGATCATAACATGAGAGGCACAGAAACTATATCAATATTGTGGAAGAGGCAACAACAAACCTCAATTATGTTTTTCTTGGATATTAGGTCTTTGTACTCATCTTCTGCTTTCTCAAGCATTGCCATGACTTTCTTATTGACTCTCTTCTCCAGACTATATTAACAATGCCAAATGATTAGTGAGGCAAACACTTCGATTAACACAACACTCCATAAATTCAACCGAAGTGAGAGAAACTGGTATTTCCAGGAAAAAGAATTTGATAGGAGGAAAAACTAATTGAAACAGATACCTTGATTGGTCAGCTTGGAGTTTTTCCAATTCCTCCTTTGATTTGTGAGGGTTGCAAGAAGAGAAATCATAATCGGTCCCACTTTTTCCGAAAAGTTGTTTTTCAGCAGCAATCCATCTATGCTTCTCTAAGAGCTTATCAACCTTCAAGGAACAATCTTTCTGCTCCATCTCCATCCGTTTCACCTAGAGTAGAAGATTAAATATCAATCTATATGAACATAAAAACAGAAAAAGGTAAAATATACAGAAAATGATGTATCTCTCTATTACAAAAGATGGAATTCATGGCAACTTATATACAATGTAAGGAAGATAAACACCACAAAACCTCATTTTCCATTTTCTTTCTCTCCAGGTTTGCCTCAGAAAGCTTATGCTGGAGATTCTGCTGCTCCTTCACTATGTCACTAATTTGAGAATCACACTCTTTCATCTTCACACGTACCAAGTTGAGCTCAGATTGAGCTTGATCATAATCATGATTGATGGAATTGACCTGCATGAGGGAGAAGTGGTAAGCCTTTGGGCTTCATAGAGCTTGCTAAAACACATCACGACATACCTTCGCTCTATGTTTATCCACATCAACTGCGAGACTGCTAATCTGAGTCTCCAGATCAGCTAATTGATTTTCCAAGGAGGCGTGCTCTTGAATAACAGCTTCCTTTTCCATTATAAGCCTCTCTCTCTCATTTTCATATTCCTACGATTAATCATGCATGAACAGATCAATGGAAGGTAAACCAGAAAATGATACACCCAAACCAGAGTGCAATGTTAAGTCATCCAACACGGGAAGCAGTGGTTGTATAAATGCAAAATAATACTAAATGTCAAGATTAGGTGTCTATTAAGCACAAGAAAATTTTAAAAAGAAAAAGAAAAATGAAGATGGTTTTTATAAAACAAAGCAACATATTTTACCGAACATATTTAGGATACCAGTTCCAATCAGAATATATGTTTCCCTACCAAATAAACATGGTTGTAGACCTTCGTTTAATGGAAGGATGAAGAAATAAGACATTAGAAATTTCGTACATGTATATCATACTGGCAGCAAACAGTTTCTAGAATTGCTGGATGTTGTTTAACTAAACTGACTTAAGCCTTGTTCTCGAAGGGTTTAAAACCGCATGCGCCACAATAGAAAACAGACATGGTAGCACTCAAGTCTACAACACTAGTTACGTTTATACCACACACAGCGAGATAACAAAAAAAACAACTCCAGTGGAATAAAAATAAAGGTCATTCTGAGATGTAAACATCTTACTGTTTGCTGAAAACCCAGTTACCCAACTTGTTTCAAAACAGCTGATTGCATGTGAGTTCTCAAAATAGAAATAATTTCAGTGAAGTAAATATATTGAACACAAAACACCATTTCCAGTGTTACCTTCAAATCCTTGGAAGAAGACTGCATCTTAACTTTTGTTTCCTTTATCTTTTTGTCTAAATCATTTAGTCTGCTCTCCCGCTTATTAGCATGTTCCTTGATAGATTTTTCGAGCAATGACACAATTGATACACACTTGTCGTACAGAAGTTGTTTCTCTTTTATGCTCTGCTTTGCTTCATCAAGCTCCTGCTCTATCTTTTTAACTAATTCAGCAAGCTACATTGCAAATGTAAATGAATAAAGACTCGGGAATTTCTCAATTTAGAGTGTCTAAACTGAACTAAAATTTTATTTTTTATGTGTTAAAGCCTAAAGCAGTACCTTGTGGTGCTCGTTTTGCTCAGCTCTGCTTTGAAACAGTGAAAGTTCATAAGACTTCAGTTCTAGCTGAGTTTTAAGGTCCGTGAACTTTTTCTGAAGAGGTTGTAGCTGGGAAATCTGCAGCCATTAATAACGGAAAAATAAATACTTTGAACATTATAATTCTTCAAAGCATACTAACACCCCTACCTACAAGATACAGGACAACAGAAGCTAACAATTTAGTAAAAGTAAATAAAAAATACGCAATACAAAAAGACAGAAGAGTAACAAGAATTATTGCGTAAAGTGATTGGTAGGTCTTTGCAACATTGGAACCTCTGAGTTTCGAGAATACCAAACCATAAATGTTGATAATTCATATCTAAAAAATACGATGACGAAAAAAACTCATGGATGTATCAGGGCAATAGAAAGTGTGCAAGGCACTGATTAAGAGGTTCCCTGGGAACTCTGGGTTTACATATAGTCGTTAAACTCCATAAGAAGATAAAGAAGTAGAGCAGAACGACCTTAGTTTCAATATCTAGTAGTCTCTTCTCATGAACTGAGAGATTTGATTCTGCTTCTGCTAAGGCATGAAGAATCCTTAACAATTCGTCATCATTTCTACAAGCATGAGTGGAAGTTAGAAACCATACTTGAAAACCAAGGTTTTATAAGAAATACAAAAATTGATAAAGGAAAGTAACCAAAGGATGTTTCTAATATAGTTAAAAGAAATGGCATGAGGTTTGCAAGTAGGGTAACAACTAACTTGCGGTGACCACCGGTCACAAGGCCATTTGGCCGAAATATATCGCCTTGAAGAGTGACGCATGACTTATCAGTTCCCTGATTCACCTACACAAAATTGTGCAATAAAAATATTAGACCAAAATGTGGGCAGTCTTGTTCGCAACGACCCTCTGCTGAGAACTGCTCATATTGAGACAATGTCTGACTGAATAATTATGCATGAGAAGTTCAATATACAGTCAGTACTTGTGGCCACAAATATATATAGGTACTTCTTTCAACAACATAAAGGTATGTGATAAGTTGCGAACACAGGTCTGGCATGTAACACCATCTAAAAGGATGGTTCATAGTCTCGAACAAGAAAGGTTGTATTCTCTCAATCCAATTCCTACCTGTATGTGTTTAAAATATTACAGTAGTCTTTGCTATTACATGCAATAACCATACAGGAGTCAGTAGATCCAAGATGAAACATGCATTCTGAATTGATACTACTTTAGGTCTCCTCTAGCACCAGGGCCCACCTCCACGTACATAGATTATAATACCTTTAATTGAGGATCTTACTGAATAACTGCTTCAGCAAGTTCAAACTAGTGACACCACGAGAGGCAACAAATGTAATATATAAATCCATTGGTGAAGGGCATACCTCCTTTGCAGCATCACTAGTTCTACAAACAAAGCTTGAACCGAACACGTGTTCTACTGCAGGCTGCAATATGAATCAATCATTACTATAATAAATTAGACCTAATACCATACCTAAATATAGAAACAGATTTGTACCTTAACTTCCTCATCATACACGATCAAAGACACTGCAATTTTTGCATTCCCATCACCAACCTAAGAAACAAAGACATATTTTCTAGATTTTATTAAAGTACAAAGAAGTAAAGAGAATGTGGAAAGAAGTTCCCATTACTAACCAATTCCACAGCACGCTGTTGAACCCTTGGGGGAAGAACAGAGCGTTGGATTTTGTTCAACGGTACAATGGTTACTCTGTTTCGAAGATCACCTCTCTCGATTAGCTGTGCACCAGTATCTTCATTGTCTACAACAACATTATACAATTTGCCTCCTGCTACAACCTGCAAATGTAATGCAGCATAAAGTTCTGCAAATTTCCTCTATATTGTGAGTCGCTGAAAATAGATTACACGTCAAATCATTGACAACTATTAGATATCTTACTTCCAAGGCAGTCAATGTGGAACTATCCCTCACTTTAACGAGCTTTGCAACCATGCCTTTTACCTTTGACCTGTCAAAATTCTTGACTGGATCGCGGTATGTGAATTGAGCTCTTGCCGATTTACCTAACAAAATCCGAGTCTCATCCCTCAACTTTTGCACCACCTCTAACTCTAATTGCCGGTCCTGATTTGCATTTGATGGTACATAAATGGTTCAGCTATTTGAACAGTGACTTTAAATTAGAATTTTGGCATACAGTTAAGATCCAAACCTTTTGCAAAGCTTCTATCTGACCCTCATTGTAGGGAACAGATTCCAGAGCCATCTTCATCTTCTCCATATCTGTTCTATAGTTAAGAAGTTCATTCTCTACGGCAACAGCTTCGGCACCCTTTGTCATCAATTGCTGTCTTTTGTCAACCAGCTCCTTCTCACAGTGGCTAATTTTTGTTTTCAGCTGTTTCAACTCGGTTTCAGCTGTACCAACAGCAGCTTTAGCATCAGCTAATTGGTCCTCCATGCACTTATCCTCATTCCCGCTGCTCTTACCAGCAAGTACACCCTGTCAGCAGGACACTGGATTTCTTAGGATGAAGCTCGTTATGCAGTTAAAACGCATGCACCTACATTATCTCTTGACAAAGACCATGCTTACCTGGTACTCCTTTTCATAGTCTTCCAACTTCTTCGAGAGGTCACTACATCTCTTTTTCAGATCTGCAGCTCCATCTTCAGCCTTTCTAATAGCAGAATCTCTTTCCTCAATTGATCTTTTAATATCTTCAATACTTTTTGCATGCTGGCAAAACACCAACAAGCAGGCACCAAACCAAATGATAAATTAACTCCCTAAAACTTGACCAACAGTATAAAGGAAGAGATGGCATGGAAAAAAGAAGAAGAGAATCTTAGGAGCAAAAGGAGCAAACAAACATATATCTTACCTTTTCAGCGTTCTTTCTTTCTACCCTAAGGGAGTCCTCTTGATTTTTCAATACAGATGTTGCCTTCACACGGTCACAAGACAAAGTATCCACCTTTTCTGACAAAGTTTTTACTTCACCCCCCGAGATAGCATCTTTTTCAGCAGTCAAGTTTGATATATTTGTCTCCATATCCTGAATATTTAGCTTCATACTTTTTGTATCAGTGTCAATCTGAGTTATGCTGGCTTTTATTTGCTCCACCCCACTGCGAGCACTATCTCTTGTCCGCTCTGCCTGAACAAAGTCAAAAGCGACACAGAACCTTCTTAGCCTGTCTAGTTGAGCATTAGCATTGGCCCACTGCATGTATTGACGATTTTCTTTCCTCAGTTTCTCTAAAGCAGGCAGTATTTCACCATTCAGAAGCCTGTCAATGTCGTCAACTTTGGTCTGCTTTTTCTCAAGTGTCTTTAAAGCATCCTCCTTCTTGGTTTCGTACATTCTTGTTCCAGCAGCCTCTTCAAGCATAGATAAAATCTCAGGAGGTTTCATGTTTAAAACCTTGGTGATGCGCCCTTGCATAATTAAGAAATGCGGATTGTTAACATTGAGCTGCACGGAATGAAACAAATTCTGAACTTGCTTAGGCTGTGCAACGCGCCCATTGATAAGGTACTTGTTTCTCCCGCCAACCACAATCTACAGAAAACATTAAACACCTGTTATATCAATTATCAATGTAAACTCGTACAGCAGTATATATTTCACATAAGTGAACACCTGCTATATCAATGATTACAAGTGATACCACTGTTCCCGTTTCCCACGACCCATTGGTGACATATTGGTGCTTTAAGATGAATCCTAAAAAACAAGTTAAACTATGTCGATGTTTTGCCAACTTGTGTTATTGCAATCCACAGAGCGTCCCAGATTGCAAATATTTAACGCTTACATTTTAAGGCGCCTAATAACAAAGTCAGGTCTGTGTTGTTTTACTGTTTATGTACACTAACTTGCAAGAATGTACACATACAAACTGTTCTCACGTATAAATCAGAATCAACAAATCAGTAAATGAACTTAGTCAATGGATATGATTTCCCCATGTTGAAGTTACAGCTGTAAAAAGGCAATTCCACAAACTGTACAAGGTCAGGGTACACAATTTACATATGCCCCAACTCACCAAATTGCATGCACTTGCCTCGACAAGCAAACAATTATAAACTCAAAAGCTTTCCAAAAATAAGGTTCAGCGGTTAATTGACATGCCAAAAATTCATAAATGATGATATATACCTGTCTGGTTACTGTTATTTCTGGATGGTCCTCGTACCCAAGCGGGCTTCGATTTCTGTCCTTATTATCGAAAACAACTGAAACAGTAGCTTTAGTAATCCCAGCTTGACCTTGCTTATACACCAATTCCTGAAGATTAGCAGCCCTTACTTGTTGCAAATTGGTGATTCCAAGTACGAAACAGATAGAATCAAGAATATTTGATTTTCCAGAACCGTTTAAGCCCGTAATAGCATTAAACAGTGGATCGAATCCAGGCACGACTGTTCTTGTCGCATACGATTTAAACCCCTCTAAACAAATCTCCTTTATATACATTTCTCTAAGGAAAACCCTAAATATAACCTGTAGTGAGAAATTAGATGCGGGCTTCAGAAATTGAAACCCTAGAAATGAATTTCAACTGCTCAAATTACCCCAAATCGTAAAGAAAGTAAAGTGGAAATTTGGTGACCTAGAACCAGAGATGAAGAGAGATGAATGAGAGAAAGGTCTCTGAGTTTGAAACCATAGATCGGTTAGTCAGATCGGTACCAGGTTAGAGATTGAGAAGTTGAAATGATAGGTTTTCTTGGGGTGTGAGATTATTGTCAGTAGATGAATGAATTTGGGGAATAGGCGGGAAATGAAAGGGCTTTTGAGTTTTGAATTCTGACTTATGAAACAAATTCAGGAGCGGACAGGGGAGGATAATGCGTTGGTTGACCCATCCATCCCCTGTGGGTAGGGACCAGGGAGCGGAAGATATAGGCGCGGGCTCAGATACTTTTAGATCTGTAAAGGAGTCTGATTTTTTTTTTTTTTTTTTTTTTTTTGTGCATCACTTTTTGTCCTAGTTAGTTTTGAGAAAACAAATACGCGACTCTAGATACGGTTTTTCTTCCCAAAATATCAAGACTGCTAATGGGGGATAGGATTTGGAGGAGGTCTAAATTAAGGCAATTTTTTTTTATCTTATATGATTCCAATCGCCCCCTCCAAATCCTGTCCCCCCATTAGCAGTCTTGCAAAATATCTTCAAATCGATACAAAAGTTAAACCACTATTTTAAGTTGAGAAATTATTAGTGTACCGTAGTAACAATCACACCTTACCATGGTTGTGCCCCTGACTCTTTCTTGGTCATCACTCGTCCCGCACATGTCAGTCTGTTAGTGTTAGGTGGTCTGTGGTCCAATCCATGTACGTGTCTATTTCTCCTTAGCTTACTTCACTCCCACACTAGAAATGTTGTCTTTATATTCTGCTCCACTGCTAGTCTTGTCTGTAAGGTCTAAGGACCATTTTCCTATTGTGATTGAAATCTGGATCTAAAAACATTCAATATGGTATCAGAGCACCATGAATGACCTCAAAGCTCAAAATTGATCTTCTCATAGTCATTTTTCTCTTCAAAATTCAAGTACTGTTAAGATTTTATTACTCATCTTTCACTTCTTCTCTCTAGAATTGTTAACAGTACTTATCTGAGTTTGTTTTTCCTGTTTCTTCAGATCTATTTTTTCCTTCTTTTTCATCCTGCTTTCCCTTTATTACTCTTCTTCAATGGTTGCACCATATCGCAACATTAAAGATCTTCCTCTCAACACTATCACCAACATGATACCTGTAAAGCTAAAAGAAGATAACTATGTTTCCTGGAAAGCAATGATAACACCTCTTTTTCAAAGATTTCTGGTAACAGGGTATGTAGATGGTTCTCTTCAATGTCCTAATAAGTTAATTGTTGTTACTAGAAATGGTATTGTTGTACAAGAACAAAATCCAGCTTATACAACATGGATTATTGAAGATTCTACAGTCATTCTCTGGATTCAGTCTACTATATCTGACCATGTTGCTTGTTATGTTGTTGGAGCTACTACCTCTCATTTATGGACCAATATTGAAAACAGATTCAGCCAAAGCTCCACCAATCATGCCATTCAGCTTAGAACAAGGCTGCAGAGTTTACAAATGACTGGATAGCAAACTTTCTCATAGAAGTCAAGAAGTTGCAAGATCAGCTAGCTGCTTGTGGTGCTGAAATCTCAGATGGAGAGCTTGTTGTTTATGTGTTGAATGGTTTACCACCAGAGTATGGTCCTTTTGCCACTTCTCTGCGCATGAGGTCACCACCTGTTAGTTCTCAAGAGCTACACAATCTTCTTCTCAATGAGGAGGTATCTGTCACAAAAGCAAAAGCCATATTTGAATCTGCTTCCAAAGCCTTTTTTGCAGGATCTTCATACCGTTCTTACAACAACAACAACTACATGCCATCATTCAACAATGGAAGAGGCATTTTCAGAGGAAATTACAGAGCAGGAAGATTTCCTAATCCAAACATTTTTCAGAGACAAGCTGCATGCTCGAGCTCTTTCTATGAAAAACAACCTTGTCAGATCTGTCAAATGCAAGGTCATATTGCCCTGAACTGCAATCAGCGCTTAAATCTCTCATATCAAGTAAGGAAACCACCTCCAAACATCAGTGTTATGCTTGCTTCTGCAGATGTATTTGATTCAGACCCATGGTATGCAGACAGTGGAGCAAATCAACACATCACTTCTGACATTACTGAGTTTGAAGAGGCTTCTCCCTACGATGGTGCTGAAACCATCACTACTGCCAATGGAAAAGGTATGAATATTTCCCATCTTGGTAAAACTGTTAAACATACTGATGACTGAAAAAGAAGGGGTACCGAAATACTACCAACTTTTCGTTTTGGCTCGTGAGTCTTATGGTAAAGAGTTTGGACGATCTCAAAAATCAATATCCAAACCTCTAACTGGAGTAATCTCAACAGTTAGGTAATAACGTACTACTTGGTGCTTTAATTATAAATCAGAGTTATAATGCGAAAAGAAAAAGCACACAAGACACCAAACGTTTTTTAACGAGGAAACTGCCTTGCAGAAAAACCTCGGGACCTCATCCAGTTTTGAACACCGCCCAGTACAAACTGACTACAAACGCTAGCC
>JAJJMA010043193.1:0-11438 GCA_023529015.1 Papaver nudicaule
ACTTGAGATAGCAACATCAGTGGGTTCAACCGAGCTATGCTCTAACATTAGCATTAAATCTAAAGACAAAGCTTTTGTAATTAGGAAAGTGCATTTAGAACACACTTGTGAAGGGGATCATGAAAACAGGAATAGGTCTGCTGATCCTGATATTGTGAAGGAATTTGTTCTTGATCAACTGAAGTATGTAGCCAAAATTGAAATACCAGCACCTCACAAAATCAAGGATGACTTTTTGGCACAAAGGAAAGTGAACATTCATTACATGACTGCTTGGAAAACTAGGAATAAGGTTTTACAGCATTACTATGGGAATTATAAAGACGGTTACAGTGATGTTCCAGTTTTTTGTGACATGATTACCAAGACTAATCCAGGTTCAGTGGCTAAATGGACATTTGACCCCACTGATGGCACCTTTGAGAGTATGACATTGCCATTTGAACCTGCAGTGAGAGGTTTTCATCAAGGTGCTAGAGGAGTTGTAGGGTTGGATTGCTGCCATCTGACTGGTGAGTTTGGTGGATCACTTATGGCTGCCGCAGGGCTTGATGGTCAGAATGGGTTAATCCCTCTAGGAATTATGGTATGCAGAAGTGAAACAAATGAGAATTGGCAGATTTTCTTGAAAGATTTGAAGAAGGGACTTGCAGCACATCCAGTCCCAGTTTGTTTCATTTCTGACAGACATGAAGGGCTGGTAGAATGGGTACCAAAAATCTACCCAGGTCATCAGCACAGATATTGTTGGAGGTAAATTGTCTAACTTTTTTTTATTTTAGTTTTGTTTTGTTTTGTTTCACTTGTTACTGATTTTTATCTTGTAGGAATGCAGACACTTATACAAGAACTTCAAGAAGTATCACAAGGGTCAGTACTTGCATTCTGAGCTGTGGAATGCTGCAAAATCATATAAGCAAAGGCATTACCAGGTAAGTGTTGTTGATTCACAACATCATATATTGATTTACAGTTTCATATGTATAATTTGCTTGCTTTCTGAATGTGTATTGATAAGTGAAGTTGATTTACAACTTCATATGGACAACATTTTGAAGGAGAGTCCTGAAGCACACCATTACCTTATGGATGCAAATCCTGTAATTTGGTCTAGAGCCTTTTTGACCCAATCCATTGTTGTGAACACATGAACAACAATTTCTCTGAGTCATTTAACAATATGATTTCTAAGATGAGAAATAAACCAATCATCATGATTGGTATCATGTATTCTAACCTAGTGATGGGAAAATGGTACATCAGGAGGACAGCTTGTGAGAAATGGATAGATGGTCATTTGGTTCCAAAAGCTTTGAATCTGATAAAACTCATGCTTTTGTTCACCACTGACTACAAGGTTGACCCTATTGTGGCTGGAGAGACCTATATGGTGACAAGTCCAAAGAAGTCTATGTTCAATGTCAACATCAAGGAGAAGACTTGTTCTTGTTTGCAGTGGCAAACAAGAGGCTTCCCTTGTATGCATGGAGTGAGTGCATTGCAGTTGATAAGGCCACAGTGGAGAAAGTAAGACTCTGCTTTAATCTTCATTGGACTTTAAATATTGATTGTACCTAGTACTGACTAAATTAACATGTGTTTGGAGGTATTGTAGTGATTACTATGCAGTGGAGAATTATAGGGCCACATATGCACCAAGATTCAAACCATTGGATGATAGGAAAGACTGGCCAAAGGTAATATTTAATGTTATCAAGTTTTCAACTTTATTGTACTTTTATTCTTTAATGTTTGTACCACATATTTTCCCTATAGGGTTTTATAACTTGAATATAAGAACACCTCTTCTCTCATTTTGCAGCCAAACATGAAGGGATTGAAACTCTTGGCACCTCCTTACAGAAGAAAATCTGGCAGACCAAAAGAGAAAAAAATTAGAAGTTATGATGAACCAAGAGTAGAGAAGAAGAAAAGAAAGTGTGGAAAGTGTGGTAAGATGACTGGCCACAACAGTAGAACATGTGGTGGTACTGAGGTTGGATCTAATCCAACTACAAAGAGGCCAAGAACTGAGTGTGATGCAGAGACTGGCACCTTCACCAACACACATCCAGGTGCAACCAGCAGAGCAAAAGGTGCAGCAAAGTCCAACCAGAAGAAACAAAAGTCTTCCTTTGTTGGACCACATCTGTTCCCTATTAGGGTTTTAATGCCTAATGCAAGAAGATATTTTTCTTTTGAACCATACAAGAAGATATATTCCTGATATAAGTCTCACACTAATTTAATTGAAAATTTGGTGGTAGATTTTTTGCTCGAGTCTTAATGGTAGTTTTTTGCCTTTGCTCGAGTCTTAATGGTAGTTTTTTGCCTGTACTGTCTGCGGAAAGAAATATTCCTGATATAAACGTAAAACAAGCTATATTTGTATAATTATTTTAGTTAGCAATCTGTGTATATAAGTTAATACTATGGTTTAAAAAACGACGACTTTCTTGGTGATAAAGATTTGAAAACACATATATACGTGCTTGCAAACAGGGTTGTGCGTATATTCACGCAGCCGTTTGCAGTTAACCCTTCTTTCTGTGGAAAAAAATAAAAAAAACAGGCTCAATGGAGAATGGAGCTAATCAACTACCGGTGGTGATCTACACACCTTTTGAAGAACTATGAGAGGGGCGAGCTGATGGAAAAATAATGAAAGTGCTGGTATTGAGAAAGTGGAGGGTAGAGCAACAGTCGACGGGTGCAGTGTTTAGTCTTTATCTACAGTTGATGGATCAGCATGTAAGTTCTTTTCTTAATTGTGATTGATTATTTATCAATGCATATTTATATGTCATGTACCTGACATACATGCACTGTTCTTCTCTTATGGGCTGTCTATCTGGGTGCGCTTAGTAGAGTAGTTGGGTGCCATTAGTATTCTATTTTATCTTCTCTTATTTCCGTCAGTTAGATTATAGTTGGGACTGCCCGATTCGTGCCATCTGTCGGCTCGAGTTTGGTCCGTGTTTCTGTTTTCTGTTTCAGATATTTATTGTTGTAATTTGGGACTTGGAATGTCATTCTGAAAATAAATCAAATCTGAGAACTTTGTTCTTCATTTTTCTTTGCTTCACATCTTAGAATAGGCTTGAATCCTTGTGATTCAAGAGTTACTTAGGCTCAAATCTTTGGATTTGGGAGTTATTTCTTCTCTTTTGTTGAATTGTTATGTGAGAACATAACATTTGGCATCAGAGCCGTTCCATCCTGAGAAATCATGGGTGGTTCAACTGCTACCAACAGTGAGAAAACCGCTGCTAAATCAATGGAGGATAAGCTTAAGAACTATGACCTCCAGTTTACAAACGTGGATGAGAAGCTGTCAAAGCTTAGTACAGATATGGTAGAGCAACTAGCAACATTGAGCACATAAATGGATACTAGAATGGAGGATAAACTGATTAGTAACAATAACATTCTTCTTGAACAATTCATGAAGCTGATGGATAAAAGAGGGTTCAAAGACAGGGAGGGCTCTGGTGGCTCAACATCAGAATCAGTTGGGTTGGAAGGTGGCTTTATCCGGAAAGGGGGTCCTACTTTAGATCTCACAACTGGTGGTAAAGAAATCATTTCCAGAGTACCTAGATTAGATTTTCCAAGGTTCAGTGGTGATAATCCAAGAGAATGGGTTCAAAAGTGTGATCTATACTTCATGTTGAACAGAGTAGAGGAAGCTCACAAGGCTAGTATGGCTGTAATTCATTTGGATGGTAAGGCTAATAGTTGGTTCTTAAATTTCAAAATGAATAGAGATAGTTTGTCTTGGGTTGACATATCTGATAATATTTGCTTAAGATTTGAAAACCCTGCTAATGAGAATATTGTGGGAAGGTTTAATAAATTAGTTCAGACCTCTACAGTAGAGGAATATTTTGAGCAGTTTGAGTACTTGAAGGCATTATTACTTACCAAACATAAAACTCTCACTGAAGAGTACTTCATTATGAGTTTCATTGGTGGTCTGAAGGAAGAGATACAACAAACAGTGTTGATGTTTAACCCCACAACCCTTATGTATGCTTTCTCTTTAGCTAAGTCCCAAGAGCTCAGTTTAGCTATGCAGCAGAAAATTTCAAAACCCACTCAAAGGGTTTATTCAAACTCATACTCAACACCTAAACCCTTGTCACCTAATAATGCATATACTCCCCAAAACCTTTTTCAGCCAATACACTTTCTCCAAGGCCTCCCCTTAACAATTCAAGACCCAATAACACTCCATCCAAACCTACTACTACCCTCCCTTCATACAAAACATTGACACCAAAACAAATTAAAGCTAGAAGAGAGAAGGGAATTTGCTTCAATTGTGATGAAGACTACAAGCCTGGCCATAACTGTAGGAGGAGAACATTGTACCACATTGTTTGTGAGAGTGCAGGGGAGAGTAGCACAAAGCCAGATGAAGAGGAAGAGCAGGATGTAGTTAGTGATTCTCCTATGGAATCTGACATGGAAATTTCTCAGAATGCTTTAACTGGCAGTGTAACTGGTGAGACTATAAGAATTCCTGGCTTTATCAAGAAGAAGGCCATATCAATCCTCATTGACACTGGTAGTACTCATAGCCTTGTGGATTGTGACTTAGCAAAATCATTGGGCTGTACCATCACACCAACTGTTAATTTCTTGGTCACAGTTGCTAATGGTGAGAAGACTGTGAGTTCAGGCATCTGTTCTCCTTTGAAGTGGACTATGCAGGGCCATGAATTCAACAATGAAGTGAGGCTATTACCTTTAGTTGGATGTGACATGGTTCTTGGAGATGATTGGTTGAGGAAGTTAGGAGATATCCTATTTAATTTGGTGAAGCTCAGCATTTCCTTCAAGCATAAAGGAAGGAAAATCACTCTTACAGGAGTTAAAAGTGACCCACCATTGAAGGAAATGAGTGACAAGAACATACAGGACCATGTGTCCAAACACATCCATGGGATCATTGCTCATCTTTTCTACATAAATACCACCACCTCCCCATCACCACCTTCTCCTGGCATTTCAACCATTTTATCATCCTTTGAGGATGTTTTTACTGAGACAACTCAATTACCCCCTCAAAGAAACCTTGATCACTCAATACCCCTAAAACCAAATTCACAGCCAACAAATCAACGGCCTTATAAATGCCCATATGTACAGAAAGGAGTCATTGAGCAATTAGTCAAGGAAATGTTGCAGAATGGTGTCATTCAGCCTATCCATAGCCCATTTGCTGCTCCAATTCTGTTGGTGAAAAAGAAGGATAACTCTTGGAGATTTTGTGTGGATCATAGGAAGTTGAATGCTATTACAGTCAAAGATAAGTTTCCTATACCCATAATTGATGAGTTGCTGGATGAACTGCATGGAGAAAAATACTTCACTAAAATTGATCTCAGGTCAGGGTACCATCAAATCAGAGTAAAGAAAGATGATATTCATAAGACAGCTTTCAGAACTCATGAAGGCCATTATGAGTTCAAGGTGATGCCATTTGGCTTAACCAATGCTCCAGCAACATTTCAAGCCCTTATGAATGATATTTTTCATGATTATTTGAGGAAATTCATATTGGTTTTCTTTGATGATATATTGGTCTATAGCTCAAAATTGGAAGACCATCACACACACTTGGAGATTACTCTCTCTCTGCTGAGACAACGCCAACTTTATGCCAAGCTTTCCAAGTGTTGTTTTGCTCAACAAGAACTAGAGTATTTGGGCCATATAATTACTGCTGCAGGTGTAGTAGCTGATCCAGCTAAGATTGCTACTATGGTTGAATGGCCAACACCCTCCAATGTGAAAGATCTAAGAGGATTTCTTGGCTTAACTTGTTACTATAGGAAGTTTGTGCAGAATTATGGTAACATCAGCAAACCTCTCACTGAGTTACTTAAGAAGAACTCATTTCAGTGGAATGATGCAGCTGAACTAGCTTTTCAAAAGTTGAAACAAGCCATGTCTACTACACCAGTTTTAGCTCTACCTGATTTCTCCAAACCTTTTACACTGGATACCGATGCTTGTGATTCAGGGATTGGAGCTGTGCTTATGCAAGATGGCTGGCCAATTGCTTATTTCAGTAAAGCTTTAGGCCCTAAAGCCTTGGACATGTCAATTTATGAGAAAGAACTTTTTGCCATTGTGTCTGCAGTCACCAAGTGGAGACATTATCTATTGGGTCACCATTTTGTTATTAAGACAGATCATCAGAGTATTAAGTTCTTCTTGGAGCAATAGATCACCATTGTGTTGCAGCAAAAGTGGTTAGTCAAGCTATTGGGATATGACTATGAAATCCAATACAAAAAAGGAGCTGAAAATAAGGTTGCAGATGCCTTATCTAGAAGACCATTACAATCAGTTTCTCTTCATGCACTATCTATCTCAAAGCCAAATTGGGTGCAAGATATTCTCCTCAGTTATGTGGATGATGACAAGGCTCAACAATTGATGGCTCAGTTACTTGTGAAGCCAGATTCTCTGCAACATTACACCTACAGGGAAGAAATTTTAAGGTACAAAAACAGATTGTATGTTGGCTGTAACAAGGAAGTGAGGGCAACATTCTCTCTTTTATTCATTCTTCAGCTGTTGGTGGCCACTCTGGCATTCAAGCCACATATAGCAGAGCTAAGGCTCACTTCTTTTGGCCTGGAATGAAGAGAGAAATTTTGCAGTTGGTTACCACTTGTGATGTTTGTCAGAGAAATAAAGGTGAACACACTTTCCCTGGTGGACTTTTGGTTCTTTTACCTATTCCACAACAAGCTTGGCAACATATCAGTATGGATTTCATTGAGGGACTGCCCGACAGTGAAAAGAAATCCATAATCTTAGTGGTGGTGGATAGATTCACCAAATATGCTCATTTTATTGCTCTTCAACACCCTTATATTGCTGCTGGTGTAGCTAAAGTCTTCCTCAACAACATTTTTAAGCTGCATGGATTGCCTGAATCCATTGTCTCTGAGATAAGGTCTTCACCAGCAATTTTTGGCAAGACTTGTTCAGAATTCTGGGTACTAATTTGAGCATGAGCACTGCATATCATCCACAATCTGATGGTCCGACAGAGAGAGTGAATGCCTGTTTGGAAAGTTACCTTAGATGCATGACTGGACATAACCAAAGAAGTGGAGTAGTTGGCTAGCCCTTGCAGAATGGTGGTACAAATCCAGTTATCATTCAAGCATCAAAATGTCACCATTCAAAGCCATATATGGGTATGAAGCTCCTCATTTAGCTTTTCCTTCTACTGTTATAACTTCTGTGGCTTCAGTTGAGGAGTACTTAAACAAAGAGATAACATGTTGAGCATTCTGAAGGAATCTCTCACTCAAGCTCAGGCAAGAATGAAGTTCTTTGCTGATAAGAAGAGATCTGACAGACAATTTGAAGTGGAAGATCTGGTCTACCTCAAACTTCAACCTTACATGCAAAATTCTGTGGCCTTAAGAAAGAATGTCAAGCTTGCAGCTAAATTTTATGGGCCATTTCAGATCATTCAGAGAGTGGGTACTCAAGCATACAAGTTAGCTCTACCTGAATCTTCTAGGATACACCCTGTATTCCATGTCTCTCAGCTGAAGAAGCATATTGGCCCTGCTCACACCCCATCACCAACACTGCCACTTACTGATCATGAAGGACAAATTGAGGTGAAGCCAGTGCAGATCCTTGAGACCAGAGATATCATCAGACAGGGAATCTAGGTTCAACAACTTCTTATACAATGGTGTCACTCATCTGCAGAGGATGCCACTTGGGAGGATGCAGCTCATATCTCTGCTCACTTTTCTGACTTCTATCCTTGAGGACAAGGATGTTTTAAAGGGGAGGGTAATGTCATGTACCTGACATACCTGCATTGTTCTTCTCTTATGGGCTGTCTATCTGGGTGCGCTTAGTAGAGTAGTTGGGTGCCATTAGTATTCTATTTTATCTTCTCTTACTTTCGTCCGTTGGATTATAGTTGGGACTGCCCGATTCGTGCCATCTGTCGGCTCGAGTTTGGTCCGTGCTTCTGTTTTCTGTTTCAAATATTTATTGTTGTAATTTGGGACTTGGGATGTCCTTCTGAAAATTAATCAAATCTGAGAACTCTGTTCTTTATTTTTCTTCGCTTCACAGCTTAGAATAGGCTTGAATCCTTGTGATTCAAGAGTTACTTAGGCTCAAATCTTTGGATTTGGGAGTTACTTCTTCTCTTTTGTTGAATTGTTATGTGAGAACATAACATTATACTGACTATGTATTGTAAAGCTAAGATGGATTTTGAATACACGTAAAACAGGGTACCCAAATGCAAGCCAGGGTATGTGGGGGCGACATGGCACTTTTTAATGGAGTATTTTTAGAAGGCCGCGTTTATACCATCGCAAGGTTTTGCGTAGCGGAGCCAAGAACTGGATGGAGAGTCGTCTTTCCATTACACTGATGCTGAACAGATTCTTTGCGGTACACCAATTGCAAGTTGATCCGTCGATTTTTCCTTCTGAAACTTTCACTTTGCTGGATCTCGAACGCTTGGTTGACAAGTTACATGATTAAACTAGTTGTACAGGTACACAATCAGTATATCAATTGTTTTTTCTCTTAGGATTCTCATTCCATGAAATTTATTTTAAGGTGTTTGTTAAGCATGTTGCACTAATTAATTTCTCAATGTTCTAATTTGCGACTCAGCTATTTGTTATTTTCATATCAATATTATTTTTATGGTGGTTGATTACCAGTTAATAGAAAATATCTAAATTTCAAAAGCACAATTATATTTTTGGTATTGTGCATATGTATATATACAAATATTCAACTTGCTCTGAACAATTTGGAACTTCTTGCAGCTGTGATTGGAAAATTGAAGTCCATGTCAAATATTGTTGCCAAATCAGTAAGCGACCGTAGAAACACCAACACTATCAGTATTCTAGTGCGAGAAGTTGAGATTGAGAATGAGATGTGAGATACACTGGTGGATTTGTTTTTTTTTTTGTTCTTTATTTTTTTTTTTAGAAATTACTAAGGTGATGTTTTGCCATTCTTCAAGATGATTTTAATGATATTTCGAATTGTGGGTACTTAGAGGAGTTGCAGTTAGGATAATTGTGTGGGGTGAGCTGGTGCATGCAATTGAAGAAGACGTGTTGGACATTGCTGGTAAGGAGCCAGACCAGTGATATTTTGACCAGTTAAGGGGGAGCATTTAAAGGTCCCAAGAGTTCATTAGGAGGTGGGATCATAGACAGGTAGTGATGGGGGCTATGGGGTAAGGATCTATCTGTGTTCTTCGTTTTTCTTAGATCCTCATTAGTTGAAGAAACATCAGGTCATGGAAATGATTACACAGTATACATGTTTTCTGACATTATTAGACTGTAAAGCGGTTTGAGTGCAAATCAGCCTCGAAACATATGCTTAAACTTCAATGTATCCTATAAATTAATTATCCTAAGTAGATGTCTATGTTCTTCCTTTATAATCAAGTTTCAGTATCATCGATTTATTCAACCTGTTCAAGCCACCGCAAAGACGTCTCTTTTGCAAAAGACATTGACTATGAATTTTTATCTGCTCTTATCCCCGATATCAAGGCAGAAATATTAGCATAACAACGACACCAAAAGGTTGTACAGTCTCATCAAGATGACGGCCATGCAACCGATATGCTTAATGCTTTATCGTAGCTACATTTCCTTGCCGATCGACTGAAGAGGTGTGTATTTGAAACATTGTTTTTTCATATTTTCATTTGTCAATGAAATCTCATCATATCTTTTCCAGGTTCTTTTGACTTCTTCTAAAATATACCCTCTACTTTCTCTTTACTTCTTGAAGCCTAGATGCTACAACGGTGATTCGACGGGTTCATCAACATTTTATCAACCTAAGCTTCGGATATCGTTTAATTTATCAGAGTTTATGTTGCCAGGCGTGTTATATCCTAGGCAGGTAGAACAACTAATCCGGAACAATAGCTTGGATTTCTAATATATAACTAAATTTTATTGTAGTATGAAACTAATTGTTTTACATCTTTGAGCTGATGGCAAGGGCACATTTGCAAAAATCCACATTGTCGACGAGCTCTTAATTAGAGAAACTTTACGTGTTTCATGTAGCTCAAGTGAGTTTGTATATCTCTGATTTTCTTGCACAAGTTACTTTCTTGAGGATGACTAGACTGTAAGTAAAAAAGCCAGGATAAGCTTGGTTGCTTATTTGAAGATTTGTATGCATTATTTATGTTAATTGGTTACACCACTACATTTGCAGAAGGCACGGGTTAGGAAATGGCTTCTCAGGCTACTCTCTTAAAAATGGTGATTGATTGCAAATTTGAACTACATATGAACTACATAGTAAGCAAAGCAACTAAAACAAGTTTTAATGTCTGCTAAGCCATGTATGAAACATAGTGTTCCTAAGCAACTGATCCCTCTGCATTTTTGTTTGGCTTATATTATTGGTCTCTTCTTTAATTATTTCTGTATCATATTCTTTTATATTCAGTATTATGGTTCCTGTGAGACTGGTTTTATATACTGTATTTGTTTTTTTCATCTAGCTACTAAACTAAAGCATAAAAATTTTAGACCACTCCTATTGAGTTCGTCTATATTTTACGGCTGCCGCACAACCCATTACTAACCAATTTCTTATGTTTTAGAGGATGATAGCAAGGAATTCAAAATACGGAACAATATAATTGTCATCTCACTTCCTATCTTCTCTTCAAGTTTGTTAGGTCTCAGTTGGGGGGATCTATTGGGATACTTGAATTCTCTTCAAGTTTGTTAGGTATTAGTTGGGTGACCGATTGGAATACTTGAATTCTGCAGTTAAATTGTGTCTACTAATTCAATGGCAAGGAAGAGTTTGCTGGGAACAATATATATTTATCCCTGTCGATAAAGCTAAATCTGTAGTCAGTTTCTTAATTGCCTAGACACGGAGACCCCTGAATTCAAATTGTCAGAGCATTTATATGTCGTTTTCTTTAGTTCAATAGCCACAACATGTTCAAGGCAAGTGTGTGAAAGTTCTTTATAAGTTTAGTTATGTTTATGTCTTCTTTGTAGGTTTCGAACCTACACAGGTGATTGTCTCTAACTCGATTTATGTGTCTCAAAGGTACACAAAATATGTGTCTCAAATCTGAAAAGTACACAGTACTGGAGGAAAGTAATTAGATAAAGTTACTCAGAAATGGAATGAGCGTGCATTTTCCTTCCCCCATAGAGTAAGCAGTATCTCAATTCTAGGCTGAGGAACCCAGGAGGATAATAAATAATTTGGCGGTGAAGAAGAAGAATCGATGAAAGAAACTTCATCCCCGTCACGTTCCAATAAACGCAAACTCTACGAAAAGACCAATCCAGTAGACCTCCCACGTAAGCCTAATTTCAGATTTAGTTTTCTTTCTAGGACTTATACGATCG
>JAJJMA010043213.1:0-15051 GCA_023529015.1 Papaver nudicaule
GTCATCATCTAATTGTTCTCAAATGGGTCCATTCAATGGTATTAAATATAATGAGAGTGTGACAAAAGAATCAATGAAAAGGGATCCCCTAATTTCAATTCTAAACTCATTTGGTCCTTTAGGGATTGTGCCTAAATTTGTTAATTTTGCTTCTTATCATTTAATAACTCATAATCAGATCTTGGTAAAAAAATATTTGCTACTTGACAATTTAAAACAGACTTTCCAAGGACTAAAATATTATTTAATGGACGAAACTGGGAGAATTTATAATCCCAATCTAGGAAGTCACATCATTTTGAATCCATTAAATTTGAATTGGTTTTTTCTCCAGCACGCTTATTATGAAGAGAGAGCGACAATAATTAACCTTGGACAATTTATTTTTGAAAATGTATGTATATCCAAATATGGACCACCCCTTTAAGCGGGTCAGGTTTTAATTATTCGTGTTGGCTCTTTAGTAATAAGATCGGCTAAACCCTAATTGGCTACGCTAGGAGCAACCGTCCATGGACATTATGGTGAAACCCTTTCTGAAGGAGATACATTAGTTACACTAGTCGGCAACCCGTGCTACGCACCGGGTAGGGTGATTGTTTCTGTTATAGTGTGGCGGGGCGGATTTTGGTTAGAATGAAAGTAACTCAACTAAAGGTCATATATATTTATATATGACCATTAAATTTGGATTACAATTAGTATTTGGTTTGTTCTAAGTATTACGATTAGTCACCTATCGTTTACATTGATGTTGTAGATTTATCAAGGATTTAAAACAATTAACCTATGTGTGCGTATACCATAAGATAATTAATATTTTTTAAAAATAAATAATCTATTAATAACCATTGAATACTAAGTTTGAATGACTAAAAAAATGCTCACTGGGCATAAAATAAACTTGTACTAAGAACTCCAATAGAAATAAGCTGTTATGCAAAGCATAAATTAATAACCTAAAAAAAAGTTAACTTATATTGTTTTCTTCATCCACTTCATTATATATTGACGCTTTACCGCTTTGTGTTGTCTTCGGTCTCACTGATCTCCGTAGTTATTTTATCAAGTATGGCAAAAAGAACATGACATAGTACGATCGATTGAAGTGACATTGTGTGTGTCTATATATATATATATACTTATATATGCTCGTAGTTGCTGATTAAGAACGGCGTCGTTTCGCCCCGCCTAGGTTGTTTGGATTCAATGGGACATGTCTCAATTGGTGCAAAATTAATCTATTCAAAAATAAAATAAAATATGTTATCTTACAAACATGAATAATTAAGATAATTAACAATTGAAAAATACAACAGAAACAACAATTACTATATCAAAAACAAAATTGTTAGTTTGCTGTGGCGGGGTTTCGCCACACCATGTTTTACATCTTATTATCCGACATTGTTAATTTCTCATCCAGATGCATCAAAACATATCTATTTCTTTTCAATATAACCTTCTTTCGTCAATACAAAAAAATCTCTAATTAATTTAGTAATCTAAAATCAATGCAGATAGTTTATCTTGTCATACAACTGAATATTATTTGTGAATTACGATCTCCTGCATAATTTTTTCGGTGGATTAAAATGAAATATGCACCTGGTAAGATCATAATTGTTGATTGGGAGTGACGGGGCTTCGCCCCACCCCGGCCGTTTAGATTCACAGGAACATGTCTTAAGTGAAACGAATCTAAACTACTCTAAAAAAAATAATATCTATATCTTAAGACATGAATAATAGAGTTAATTAGCAATTGACTAACTGTCCAATAGATAATTGTTACTTTACGTGTGACGACTCTTCGTCACACCACACCATAATTTAAAATTGTCGCGATTTAGTTTCTTATTCGACATTGCGCATTGTTTGTCTAGATGCATTAGAACATCTCTAATTAATTTAGCAATCTTAAATCAATGCATCTCAGACTATCTTGTTTTGCAATTGAACATGATTTGTGAATGATGGTTTCCTGCATTATTTTTTATGTGGATTCATAAAAAAGAACACACCTGGTAAGATCCCAATTGTTATTTGGTAGTGCCGGGGCGAAGTTCATATTCGATGGGACATGTCTAATTGAAACGAAGCTGGCCTACTCTAAAAAATAGACTAATATCTTAAGACATGACATGAATACTAAATTTGACTCTTGTTGGACCATATAAAGATTAAGCATATGTCAACTCACAACATAGCTCATACCTAAATGATAGAGTAGTTATTGTCTTACTTCAGGGCGGCAACCCTTCTGTTGATTATGCTGTTGTTCTCCAATAAATCCATAACATGTGTAGCCTAAATAAAAACCCAAATATAAAGAACCATTGTATATACAATTATAAAATAAAGAACCATTGTATATATAATTATAAAAGGATCTGCATGACCATAAATTGAAAAAATGATGTTTGCTCATTTTCTAAACTGAAAACTCCATCTAATCCATTCCCAGGAATACTCTTCAAAACCTCCAACACTCTGAAATTGTCTGACTGGATATGATGCCCACTGATTGACATCTTAAAATACTTATTTAGTTATTCGGAAATTTACTTGCATCATATTATTCTAAGTTATTGAATATTTCATGGTAGACCATGTTTCGTGTGTATCCTTCCAGTCCATTGTCTTGGTTTTTTATGACTATCTTCAACCCCCGTCGAGTCGTAGTCCTTGAAACTGCAACATACAATTGACCATGTGAAAAAACAGGCTCATCCAAATAAATTCCTACATTTGGTAGACTCTGTCCTTGGCTCTTATTTATTGTCATTGCAAAGCACACCTTCACCGGAAACTGTCTCCTGCGTAGAATGAACGGGTGATCCGTGTCCGATGGATCCAGCACTATTCTTGGTATTAAAACCGTTTTTCCAGCAACCTTTCCTGTCAACACTGTTGCCTGAATTACATGTGTTCCCACATGCTTCACGACCATTCTGGTGCCATTACACAAACCTTCGGTTTGGTCTAAATTCCTGAGAAGCATTATTGGAACACCTTCTTTCAGGCAAAGTTTGTGGCTTGGCATGCCTGACAATTCTATTCCATTTAGAAATTCTTTGGGAAAGAGTACCACTGCTGCCTCGTAGTTGTCCGATTCCGGACCAATGGAATCATCACTCAACAATTCGTATTCTTTCCCGGGTATCATTGCTATCATGTAGTCATTTATTTCCTTGACACTCTGGTTTGTCGGTGCTAATATACTCCTGTTCTCTAGGTATGTAGGGTCTGGCATGTTTTGTATTAGATTTGGATATATACTTTCAACCATGTTCTGAAGGTGGTCTTCAGCACATTCTATTAAAAGATCGTCTGGAATCTGTACCCATGTTTTTTCTTCGGTTTCATGTAATCATAACAGGTAATTTACCATTTCCGACATCCAGAACCCACTTGGCAAACTCATCGATTTCTTGTAATTCAGCTGCACTCGCATCACTGTTGAATAGTCGCATATTCTTTGTCAACTTGAAAATTTTGAATTTTTCCCACAGGGGGGATCTACTGATTGATGCATCAACCGTTTGTCCTCTGCTTCATTTTGTGATTACTGGTAGTATCTGCCTAAAATCACCACCTAGTGCCACAGTTTTACCGCCGAATGGTTTTGTCTTGGTTACATCATCGCCCTCCGTCATTATATCTACCAAAGTTTTGTTCAGTGCCTCCAGTGCATGCCTATTTGGCATCAGGGCTTCATCCCAAATAATTAGGTCTGTTGCAGTGAGCTGGTTGCAAAGATCATCCTTTTTTACTACATTGCAACTGGAATTTTCATGTGGTTTCAATGGAATTTTGAACCTGGAGTGAGCTGTCCGACCTCCTGGGAGCAATAGAGATTTTATACCTGTAGAAGCTTACACCAAACAGTAAGTATCTATGACACGTAGGACACACACTCATTTGGTAAGTCAAAATGCATATCGCTTTTCTCCTGAACAGAATGCGCATATAAGCCTGTGCATGTAATTATAGTAACATCATGATAGGGATGTAAACTCGGTCAGTTTTGATGAGTAGAAGAAGACCAAGAAGACATGAATAGGTAGTTGGTATAATTTTGTGCTCCTAGATTACTAAAGGCCTGGTTGTCAGACTCATTGATTATGCTTACCTGTATAAAATGCTATTTTAACATTGTTATGTATGAAATGTAGTTTACTAACATCGGCAAGGTAATTGATATTCATATGCATAAAATGCAAATAAGGAAATATAGATGAGGATAAATTGTACCAGATGATGCCACAGCCAAAACTATCTTCGATCTTGCGCGCAACGAGGAAATAATGGTTTTCCAGAGATAGGTTTTCCCAGTTCCACCGCTCCCATATACAAGAAACAATCCTCCTTCCTGTCTTTCAACGGATTTGATAATGCTCTCGTAAATGTGTTCTTGTTCAGCATTGAGTCTGCTTCTCAGTTTCTCAAAATCCTCCTGCATTTTTGATTTATCATAGTCCAATTCCTGCATGATCAATGTACTTGCAATGTTTCCCATGCTTGACATGTCAGGAAAGGGTATTTTAATGAGAACATTTATGAGATATCCCTATTTTTTCAGCCCTCAAAATTTAGCCTTATAGAGTTTTATACTTACCCTTCACATTATTTCGGATATATAGGATTACAATAATACCCTTCACAATAAATAGAAATCAGTCGCTTTCGCCCCCATTCATTCATTTCGTGTTTATTTCATTTCAATTTCTCTCTCTTTCTCAGAAAAAAATTTCAGATCTGAGAAACCAGCGAAGAAAAACCGCCGTTTAAGATCTGAAACAGAAAAATCAGTTCAATTACAGAGAAATAGTGTCTAGTTTCCAAGAATACAAGAATACAAAGATCAAAACCTCCATAGTTTACAGAGAACTGAAAAAATTAGGTTGAATCGATGTTTTGAAGATCCGAAAATCCTGATATAAGGTAAACAAAGTCTCGATTTGAGTTGTTGATGTAGTTAGGGTTTCGTTACTGAATGCAATAATGATTTGAATCGCTGATTTCAGTTAGGGATTCGTATTTTTCACGAATGTTTTTGATTTTGTTGTTCTTAATTCACTAAATTTGATTTTGTTGTTAAGTATTTACTGATTTTGATATTACTGTTTTGATTCTGTTGTTTTAATGTGTTACTGATTTTGAATTCAAAAGTTGAGTGGATATTAGTCAAGTTTTGTAGGTAGAATTACTTCCTATTGTATACAAACTTGTTTTCGGTATCAGATTATGGTGTCCAATTGGGAACTAGACACCAGAATCTGGTGGTACAAGAGTCCTGTTGCCTACAACTTTGATGTCTAGTTGGCAACTAGAAATCAGTAGAATGAAAACATGAGCCTGAATTGTAAGTTTGTTGTCTTGAATAAATCTTTAACATGAGCGGGAATCTTACATTTGAGCATTCGTTCGTTACGAACTTGCTTACAAAACCTTGTTTACTTATATCTTTAGGGGATAAATGAGCACTGTGTTCACAAAATTTTCGTTGTGCAAATGTAGATTGTGATGTTCAATGTGTGAAGTTGTGTTAGTAAATTATTTTGATTCCCAACTGTGCATTTCAATGCGCATTGGTTGCTCTGACATATAAGAGAGGAAGAGAGGGTCTTGCATTGTTTACTTAAGTATAAAATGAGAGGTTTTTAGACCACAAAGCTTAACACACTTGCAATTGTGTTTTTGCAAGTTCTGGGAGGTCTTATGCGTTTCCATAGGGTATTACTTAGCACAATCCTCTCCTATATGGTTTGTATATTCTAATAACACAAGAGTGAGTACAGGTTTCATTTGTCTCTGGTCATGTGTCCAGTTGGCAACTAGACACTGAAATCTGGTGGAAAGGTTATGTGTCCATTCCTCCCCTAAATGCCATGAATTACTGTTTGTCTCGTCGAGAGGTCATCTTATATCATTAGGCTTGATATAAGATGCGATACAATCATTTTCTATATAAGATGTGTCCAGTTGGCAACTGGACAATGAAATCTGGTGGTAAATGAAAATCTGTCGCCAACATATGCGGTGTCCAGTTGACAATTAAACGGTAAAAATTACGTCTTCCCACATCGAACTGACTGGTACCATATATACCACCACTATAAGTCTATAACTTAAAAATACTTATACACTTATATATAGCAGAAAAAATGATGAACTATTTATGCTTTGTTTTCTTTGATCGTCATAGACCGGATTGTGCAATGTTTGATTGCTTGTTCATGAAATGGCTAAATGACCAAGAATTGTCAGTTGAATTGAACGGAAGAGAAGTAAACTAGCATGCAACATATTGAAAGAGCCTAAAGCTTGGAGGATGGAAAAGAACGCTTCCAAACAGAACACTTCCGAAGTAATTCTATTGTCTCAAGAATGAACGGGAGATTCTATCTTATGTTCATGCTATTTTCTGTTTGTATTTTGTGTCTGATTGTTACATTGTCTTAAAACATTTGAAATCAATGATTGTTTGTAAATAATATACATGTTTTCTTAACATTTTGATAGCGCACGTATTAAAATTGAATGAATAATTGTTTGTATGAAATCCACTGAGATTCAGGTTGCAGGTAATGGAGATAACTAAAATACAAACAGAACCATGCCATTTCTGTGAAAAATATGGTGTCCAGTTACAAACTGGACACATGAAATGTGGTCTAGTTGCAAACTGGACACCAAAATCTGGTGTCCACAAGGATTCATGTTGCCTAAAATTATGGTGTCCAGATTGAATAAATGATTGTTTGTATGAAATCCACTGAGATTCAGGTTGCAGGTGTGTAAAAAAATTGGAGATAACTAAAATACTAACATAACCAATCCATTTTTGTCAAAAATACGGTGTCCATTTACAAACTGGACACATGAAATGGGGTCTAGTTGCAAACTGGACACCAAAATTTGGTGCTACAAGGATTCATGTTGCCTCAACTATAGTGTCCAGTTTGCAACTGGACACATGAAATGTGGTCTAGTTGGCAACCAGACACCAAAATCTGGTGACTTGTTTCAAACTTGAAACCAAATGATGCTTCCAAAAAGAAGTTTTGTAACCAGTCAACCTGTCAAATTCCTAAGTTGAAGCTATAATCTGTCTGCATAAATGAGAAAATGAAAAATTGTACAAATCGTTAATCAAATATAAGAAGTATCATTCTCAAATTGAAGCGATAATCTGTCTGCAGCCAACTTCCATAGTTGGCACCAAAAAATGACGTTGTAAGTGAACCTAGCGTGAGTCGAACATGCATTTTCTGACATATAGTCAGCTGTGCTACCATTGCACCACAGATTCATATTGAAGGATATACTAAATTCATGCCACATAAAAATGTAAACACAAGAGCTATAAACGAATTCAAGGTAAAGTTTATAAGAAAGCGGACAAAATATGATCAAGCAAGAGGCGAAAACTTGTTGTATGTCACCTGTTTCAATCGTATAACTTATACATGGCAGTTCTGCTTACTGATAGATAAAATTACTAGATAGATAACAATAAACCATTTTAGCTGTCTAATAAAAGAGTTGGTGATAAAATGAAGACACTTTACAATTGACACACGAACTGATGCAACATCAAGTAAAATGAATTATCTAGTCTACTTCTATTTCTACATAAAAAAACGTCAAAATCTCAATAACAGACGTGAAGTACAAAACCTACATTGAATGAAAACATAACAGGGGTTGCCTTGAAATTAGTTTTGTAACAAGATCCAAGTCATTTTTAAATCCACAAATGATGAGATATTAGAGTATGGACAGTTAAGGAAAGTAAGTACCTGTAATTAAACCAACCAGCACTCCTCAAATGCTAGACGAGTAAGTACCTGCAATGAGTACCTGAAATGCTAGTCGAGTAAAAACAAAAAATATTGATCCAAACACCGGTGCTCTCCCCAAGGACAAAACCATGTAATAGAATGAGTCAAACCTTTCCACTATACTGAGCTTATACGATCTAATACACCTGCATTAGTTGAGAATGGTGAATAAAAACAAATAAGACACACATTGAAATAAAGAAGAACCACATACTATAACAGTATAACTTTTAGCAGCACAACCACCAAAACATGATTCCACCAACAAGTAAAATGAACTATCTGGTCTATTATTGTATGTCAAGATGTAAACTGTGGGTTTCATTACCGCCGATTATTCTTCAAAGAAGCAATCTACCGAAACAAGCACCTACATTCTAAACGCTTCAAGCTAAAAGACTTACACAATTTACCACCTATACGATAATCTAAATACTCCGTCACATTAAGGCAAACAACGAATCAAAGGTAATAATATCTACAACGACATAACATGCTAGAACTGCAACTTACAGATTGAAAAAGGTTCATCACCCTGTCAACAAAGACTGAGAAGCATTGGTGTCACCACCAACACCAATGTTGCAACTACCACCATCACCACCCATCACCACCAGTACAACAGAAATCACCAACATCTCCTCCATACAAAAATAAACACCAATCCAACAGTATCCAAACCACCAACCCCAATTAGCATCACCAATATCAGTGAATTTACCAACACGACCACTACCAATACACACCACCCTTAACCACTACTGTATTGCTATTATCAATTTTGAACATAAATATATAATGAGGGAGGATCCTGTGACATGGTTAAAATAACACTATCTTGACATTGTGTCGCAAATTTTTTGATAACTTCCAAACGACAATGAATTTAAAGCTAATGTTTTGGGAGAACGTTCTTCTTATAGAGCTTCATGTTGATACCAAAAATGAGTGCATTCCGATTTGTATAGAACCACCATCTACACATTGTCGTTTTAACCGTTGAATCAAAAAACCAACCAACGGTTAGTTTTCAAAGGTGTAGAAGGTGGTGTTATACATCTTGAAATGCGCTCATTTTTGGTATGAACATAGAGCTCTATAAGAAGAATATTCTCCCAAAAAATTAACTTCAAATTCCTTGTCATTTAGGAGTTATCAAAAAATTGCGACACAATGTCAAGATAGTGTCATTTTAACCATGTCACAGGATCCTTCCTCATATATAATATACTACAACCATTCAATCTTTACTAGCTCAGTTAGATTATACAAACACATGAAAATTATGCCAGATTCAAATCAAATTGTAAGAGAAAAGACGTGAAATTGAGATTTCTAGGGTTTTTGATACCAACCTGATCAATAGCTCTCCATATATTGAATTAATCCGATTTGGATTCTCTATTTCAACTGGAAATTACCGGAGATCAAGACCTAAATATTAGATCTCTCGATCGATTTTGATTCTAAAGTTTGATTTTTTTAATTTTCAAATGACTGATAATACGAGAAGAAGAAGAAGAAGAAGATGAACTTTTAATTTCTGATGTTGAGGAATAAAAAAATTGATTTCCTCTGATAATTTTTTGGTTGTGAAGAATCGAAGAAATATCTCTCTCTGTCTGTCTCTCTCTAATAAACGATAGGGTAGTTTGGGAATTTAAATTTAACCGAAAATATACGGATCCAGCCCTACTTCAATTTTAACCCTCATAAGGTTAATTGTAAAGGCCAGGGGCTTTTATTCAATTTCGCTGAACTGCTTTTCAGCTAGAGTACGATTTTGGTTTTTCATTAACATCTCAATATGTTGGAGGGCGAGATTCTTTATTTTCTCAGCCTCAAGTCTTACTTCATGTTGGTGTAGGCGTGCATGATCACACTCTATTCCGTTACACAAATACACCCAATTCTCTGACCATAATTTTTCTGGTTCGGTAACACTGCAGAATACTAACAACGTCACAAACAGCTTTCTTACTTCAACTCCGGACGAAAATGATGCTGCCTCTCTTATGGCTTTACGCCACTCATTGTCATCCTCGAGCAAACGGCGAGCAATGCAAGCTTCTTTGTATGTCTCGTAGACAACCCCCTCAAAGTTTTTTTTGTCATCAAAAGATTGGGGTCCCCTGACAACATTCAAAAGTATACACAGATAATAACATTCGCCGCATGCAGGATTAACGTAGTAAATGCGCCCGTACTTTCTCCCTTTCTTCCTTTCCTTCAATTCTTTCTTCTTAGTACACCATGAAAAATGCCTCGGAAAATCCACGTAAGTGTACTCTCTTGCTTTTGGATATTTTTTATTAGCCTCGAACCAGCGAAGAAACTTTGTTGCACTGGGATCGATTTTTTTAACTGCATCTTTAAGATCTTCTTTACCGTCAAAGTAAACGTATTTCTCATTTTCCAAATGAACAGGCAGTCTTTCTACACTTGGGTTACGGTACTGGATAGGAAAGTTGAGTATTTTCCAACTTGATTCTGAACCAGCAACGTAACGGCAATCCCTATATATGTTTATTTCGTTTATCTCTGGCTCTTCGTCTTCTTCGTTGTCCTTAGCTTGCTTGTTGCCTTTTCTACCTTTTTTTCCCTTTGGCCCTTTTTTTGGTCTGTCTTTCTCATTTGGAGGTTGCTCGTTGTTTTCCCCATTTCTCTTCCTCTTTCTTCCTTTTTTTGGTTGAGCACCTGTGGTGCTATCATTTGTTGGCATCGTTCTTGTGTTTAATGGTGCTCCAGACTTATTAGCTTGACTACCCGTTGGTGCAACAACAGCTGCTCCTTTTTTTGGTTGAGCACCTGTGGTACTATCATTTGTTGGCATCGTTCTTGTGCTTAATGGTGCTCCAGACCTAATAGCTTGACTACCCGTTGGTGCAACAACAGCTGTTCGGCAATTAATAATACAGTTCGGAATCAAAAAAAAAAAATGTACATTGCATAAGAAATATCGTGAACTTATTAGTAAAAGAGAAAATTGAACTATATCAAGAAGAATTTAGAACTTCTTATTCATGCTCGTGTCCAACCAACCATATGATAATGAAAATTAATTAAGTAAGGAGATAGAAAGTCTTAAATAGAGATATTTAAAAATTGAGTCCAAAGATAATTTAACTTATTGGTACCCTCGGTGAACAATGCCTAAATACTTAAAAGATTATTAACAAAAGTAGCAGACAACCACAATAAACATACATAAATAAAATTGCATAAAACTTCCATTATGTATGATGATGTGATTAAAAGGCATGTACCTGAGAATCATGCATTATCAAATAAGAAAAGCATCAGTTAGACCTTAGTACGGTATGCAAACTACTTAACCATGCATTTTCCTTGAATAAGTAAAAGAGATTGGATTGAGTACCTTGATCATTACCATGATGCGGCATTGCAGCTGTGTCTACAGATGTTGGTTGTTTAGGTTTTTTTGTTTGCAGCACAGCAGTCACTCGATCACCCCCCTTGTGGAGGTACTTAAATAAATATTTAATACTCATGCCCCGGCTATTGCAAACCTCTACATTGATATGGGCATCGTACCTTGTAACCAAAGCTCTGTTGTGCGGCACTACCCATGAATTATCGAGTTTGATTCCATCCCTCGTAATACCCCTGCCATTATTCCTTCGTCTATAGACAGGATAACCATCTCGATCAGTTGTTGTCTCGTTGCTAAATTTTTTAGGAAATTTTTTAGAGCATTTCTTGTTAGCCATGCAGGGTGCATCAAACTTGCTAGCTCCACATGGTCCATGAACCATAAACTGTCCGACAGCAGCAAAAGCAATGAGATCTTTAACTGGGTCTGGAAGCTCGGCTGAGATTATCCTGTCAATATCAATAGCAGTTTTTGGTTTGTATTCACTTTCCAACCACAAAAGGATGTGGGCATGGGGTAAACCTCGTTTCTGAAATTCAATCATGTACAACACTGCATTCAAATAAATGAAAATGAAAGTCATTTGAAAGAACATTTAGCTAGGGGATGTAGTTACGTTCAGAACCGTATTGAGCACACTTACACGCATCGACCTTTCCGAAGTGCCTTCTTTCGCAGAGGTCTGCCAGCAGCCGTTTCAATTTGATGTTAAAAACACGGCTTACTATGTCAGGTCTACCACTTGGAGTCTCACCGGGTACGAACTTTAGCATTTTACTGCTTTCTGACCACTGAGGATTGCAGGTGAACGTTATGAATAGATCAGGTGGTCCTAAAACTCGGCACAGAGCAATTGCATCCTGGTAGTGTTGTATCATATAACGTGGTCCCCCAGTGAACGTAGAAGGCAGTACTATCCTTTTTCCATTCGTTCCTGGTCTCGTATCTCCTTTAGCTATTGCATCCCTGATGCCCTGGTATAGATCCGCACGAATTTCCTTCTGATGGTCCGTAACATACCTAAGACTTGCTTCTTCGATACTTGTAAATGCGTTCACCAAATACTGTTGAAATAATCGACCTCCTCGCGCCAGTGTACTGACCCTCACCCTTTCGTATCTGGATTCTGTATGCATAGTACTCTCTCATTGTTAAATTTTTCTTTTTCTTAGCACTATTATCCGCGCCATCTTCAGGTTCCTTGTCTCCATCCTCCACTTCATCTTCATCATTGTAATCTTCATCTGCCGTAGCACCATAACGGGGAATGCATGGATAATACCCATCTTCACCGTAAGGAAACCAAAGAGGGCGTTGCAGTGCCATGTAACTCGGATGTATCTCCAATATCCTCTTCAATCCCCCCACATTCTCATGCACTATGCTATCCCTCTCTGGGTTCATTTTATCGCCTGCTACATATAGAGCTGCTACCTCAGAAGCAGTGGGCAAAGCGTACTCTCTCGCACCAGTTCTGCGAGTTCCAATTAGTCTTATACTAACGTCGATGATCTGCTCTTTGGTGTAACGGTCCCTCCATACCCTGAAGATTTTAGCAAGAACATTGAACTCATCCAGCATCTTTATCAAGCCTTGTATGATTGAATCATCTAATTCCTCCTCCTGGTTGGGTTCCACTGCCGTGGAAGCACTATTTTGTTGCTCATTTGATTCTTCCGCAGCGGATATACTCTCTTGCTGCCCTTCTGCTTCTTTTTTATTAGGGTCTGCCTTCTTCTTGCTCTTCTTTGATAGAGCTTCCTTTCTATTCTTTATTTCATTCTGAGTATCGTATATGTACAGCTGAGTGAATCCACATTTTTTTGGATCTAAATTTTTAGGCAGCAACGTACCTATTTGGTGCAGATTTTGCCCATGCAACTTGTACAAAACCAAGGACTCTTTCCATCGTTAACCGATGAATCCATTTCTCCACCAGTAGATGTAAATGCAAACATCGAGTTGTATGCCCTGATGTATTCCTTGAATTTTGAATATCTCTTGCCAGATCGTGGTTCAAAAGCTCCTTCAAGAAATCTGGAGCTTCCTTGAGTAGTGGAAATTTCACTGCCCTTTTAGAACAACACAGGCTGAATCGAGGCTTCGCATTCTTATCGCTTTTGTTTGACCTTTCTTCTATCCACATGATTGCATTACAATCTGGACATATTTCGGTAGGGGCTCCAAAATTATACTTTGATAAATCAATTTCTGATAATACGAAAAAGTACAAAATTGTTAATAAAAGAAAAGAGACGCAACTAAATTGTAACTAAACGTTTCGTAAAATATCTGAATATTCACAAAGAAAGCGGATCTTAACAATGAAATATAATTGCTTATAAATGTTTCATACTTGTCACGGTATTAATCTCATCATCTTCATCCGTGGTGTCTCCTTTGTCTTGAATCTTCGTCGTACTCAACCATCACTGCAATTAAATGGTATGCACAAATGTTATACGTTCAATAAGTTAATTGAATGGTATGGTCTACTCTATTAAAAAACATACCATCCGCCTCAACAAATTCTGATAATCCTTGTGTAGCAACGTTTCCTGTATTTCCCCTCGTTCTACACTTGGAACCCACTGCGAATAATCTTATCGTGAGAAAAAAGGTAACACAACAAACCAAAAGATATTTATAATACCAAGTAATCAATGAAAAGATCATCCCAAGATTCCGTAACTAATTATCTGTATTGGTACCTGCCAACCAACTAAACAAAAAACATGTAAATTACCTCTATCTTTGGTATTTTTTGTTTTCCTAATCCGTTGTATCTTTTTCATCCTATTGTTTCGGATTCTCTCTGCATTGCTTTCTGCCAATCTGTGTTGTTGCTCCTGTCCCTATAATAGTTGGTATTGCTGTAGTTGCAGTTGCCGTTGCTGCTGCTGTTGTAGTTGGTATTGCATACCAAGCGGTGGCAGTGGTAACCCTCCCCTGGTGCACCTCATCTGTTGTTCCATTGCACGCCTTTGCTGCAACGCATTTGATCTCTCTGTCTCTCGTCTTCTGCGCTGCCTCAATACATAATTACTAAGCTTTTCAATTCCTGTAGTAGGTTTCACGTTCATCATTTCCTATGTCTATATTGTCTCGTCTTTAGGTTATTGAAGTCGTTATCAATCAGCCGAATTTATTTAGGTGATAATTTTAATGCTAATAATAGAACTGTCATAGTTACTATAAATGTAGTGCTCCAATTTGTTATTTATTTGGTGTATATTACAACAGTATTCTTATATTCTAAAGTTATAAATATTGCTCAAAAATGTTCTTAAATTAAAAATATGTACCGATTTCTAGATGTTCAACTTTACTATAAATGTAGTGCTCCAATTTGTTATTTATTTGGTGTATATTACAACAGTATTCTTATATTCTAAAGTTACAAAAATATTGCTAAAAAATGTTCTTAAATTAAAAATATGTGCCGATTTCTAGATGTTCAACTGACTATATATAGGTGAACACGTTGGTTCGTGAATCATGGACCTCAAGGGATGACGCATAGAACTTTAGGTAAACATTTAATTAACCATGAGTAACTGCATGGATGTATTAGATCCTATACCGGCTCTGATTAATGAATTCTTTCTCTGATAATTGAAAGTCCATCGTTAAGCATACATAGTTGTTCAAATTGTTAACGATGGATTGAGAGTGCTTGTTTTGCACAAATGAACTTAAAGTCTAAAACGACACCATGCAAAATGAGCAATCATCATGGTTGCTCTAGTATTTGTTGTACTGGGTTTGTTCTATAAATTTGTTCATTATGCTCGAGTTTGAATAGAC
>JAJJMA010043243.1:0-15726 GCA_023529015.1 Papaver nudicaule
TGTAGAGGAAAGAGACTAACTTGTGAAGAACACCGCCAAGAGCACAGGGAATGAGGACGTCGCAGTCATGAACAAGCAATTCATTAGCATCCATAGAATCTCCACCTTGGAAATCCTTTAAAGTTCCGGTAGTCTCTTTGTGCTTAATCAAAGCAGAAATATCAATGCCATTAGGATTTTTAACTGCACCGGTGATGTCACTGACGGCAACAACCTTACCACCTCGCTCGTGAATTAGCTTTGCCGCCCAGTAACCAACATTACCGAACCCCTACAACAGTCGAAACAAATTGACACAGTATTTCAGATATTAGCTCAATTTACAGTAGCAATAGAAAGATTCAAGTGCCGTTTTCTTCTTTTTACCTGGATGGCGAATTTCAAGCCTGATATAGTCTTTCCATATTCATTAAGCAGAGCCTCTGTTGCAAATACAACTCCTCGTCCAGTTGCAGCTTCTCTACCAAGCGATCCGCCGAGGTCCTACAGCATCAAACAGTGAAGCAGGTCAAGGTTTATGAGCATAGAAAACTAGTCTCGATAAAACCTATTTCTTGAGTTAAGTACTTACAATTGGCTTTCCTGTAACAATAGCGGGAGAGTAACCATGAAACTTCGAGTACTCATCCAAAATCCATGCCATAGTCTGCACAAACCCACATTTTTATGAATTTCATAACCAACGATGCGAAAACACTAAGAATTACAAATTGATCATACACTGCATTTAATGAGTAGTTTCCCCAAAATGAGATATACCTGTGCATTGGTACCCATGTCAGGTGCAGGAACATCAGTGTGAACCCCAATTAGATCATGAATCTTTTGAGCAAAAACACGCGTAAGACGTTCCAATTCACTCAAACTCAACCCCCTGGTGAAAAACCAATTCCACCCTTTGCTCCACCATATGGAATATCAGCTACGGCTGTCTTCCATGTCATTAGTTGAGCTAGAGCATTAACCTCATCTGGATCAACCTACACACAAAAATCACCAAATCTTTCTCTTCAGTACAAAACACAATACTTACATCTAAGTTAAGCCCAAGCAATCAACATAACAGTAAATAAGAGGCGACAAAGAACAAATTACTACTAGCACCACTCCATCAAATCTCGAACTCGGATCATTTTCATTGCAAATTCAATGTATTTCAAATCATTAATGCAGTGTTGCCAGGCAGAATGCCAAAAGGAGTCATTGGAGTGACCGACTTATTCAACCGACGGAAGATGGGTAATACGACTAGTGGGTCCCACACTCAATCGCCAAGATCAAAAAAATTTAGTCAAACTAATCTAAATCTGAATAGTTCTATCAACTAAAATCAAAATTTGTAAGCTAAAAACAAAACAAAGCCAAAGCTGAATTGATGATGATCACCTCAGGATGGTAACGAATCCCTCCTTTCATTGGACCACGAGCATTATCATGTTGGACCCTGAATCCAACAAATGAAGCCAAACTCCCATCATCTTTAGGGATTGTACATTCCACCTGCAACCAAAAACAAAAATCAAGAATTTCAATATATGATCTCAAATACTTTTTAACACATTTCTTATTTTACGCCTTATTTTTAAACTTTTAAGCCTCGGTTCTTTTTTACGGTTTGGTTAGGTGATTTACACCTTATTTTTTTCTTGGAGCAAATCCCACTTTTCTTCCGCCTTGGTTTCCAAGGGGTAAATGTTCTAGGGCAAAACTAGAGCATTTTTTACGGCTTGTTTGTACGCCTAGGTCAATGTTGAAAAGAAAGCCGTAACAAGTGATTTACGCCTCAAATTGATATGAAAATCAAACCGTAAAAATCATACCTTGATCTATGGGAAGAGACTCCCCATTACCATCTTCACTGTAAGAAAAACACATTTTCAAGCAATTAAAAACAAAACCCAGATTTTACAAATCAATTATGAAGCTTGAAACCAAGAAAAATCAAATCTGAGAAAACAAATGAATGAGTATGATGTTACCTAGGAAATTCACGGTGACAACTTGATTGTCATGTATGATTAGAAGCTGCATGACCTTTGTTTCTTCTATGAATCTGAAACTCATCAATGTAAAGTTAATAAATTTAAAGGTTACATAACAGCACATATATAGGCAAACCCACAACTTAAAAAATCAATCTAAATCAAGGATTGGAACTCTAGAATCTAAACTTTTATGATTGAAGGCTATATACACCAGAACGAGAAAAATAAAAACCCTAACAAAAATATGAAAAGCTACTACATCTAGATAGATCGAATTAATCAAACATATCTCAAGAACCGTAGAAAATAATAATCATTCGTGAGATGATTATTTAGATCTAGTTACATATTTAGAAAACAAAAAAAAACATGGATTGAAATAAGTTGAAATTCAATAGAGAAGAATTACCGACGTGAATCTGCTCCCACAAGGTACAAGGTTTAAATCTACGACTTGATTCTCTATATTTTTGCATGTGGGTTTTTAGATCTGGTAGAGGGCGTTGAGTCTGAGTGAGTTTGGGTTAAGAGTTTGTGGAGAAAATGACTGGTTTGATCCATACCGTTAAAATAAATAGTTGATCTCAAACCGTTCAAGCAAGAACAAATTAAAGCGATACTTTAACTTTTCCACTTTTTAACTAGCGATAGAATGGATTTTGAACGGGCTAAACGCGAAACGGCCCAGGTCAGTTCTTTTACAAAAGCCCTGGTCAGTTCTAAAACACTCCTTTTTCTCACTAGTGTATGCCAAAAAGCAGATGTGAGAAGTGAGTAAAAAGAATGCTGATTAAGGATAGAGAAGAGTAGTAATCCACTTCTGAATCGGAAGGTCAGGTGCCATGATTCTCTCATGGGGCTTCAACAGTCGTATTCGACTCTATCATTCTGCAGGCTTTGAAAGAAAATGTTGGAGAAAATGTAAGAACATACATAGAAGATCCAAATACAATTATGATATCATGGTAGTATGAATCCTCAAGAAGACATACAGCTTATTCAGACATACAACTTGTTCAGATAAGTTGTTGTTATACCTCACATATGACCTCGGGTCTTTTAGCATTTAAATCCCACAATGTCGTCTTCTTTATAGGTTGTAATTGCATTTGTATACTATTAATCAGAGCAAGGATTTAAGCAGTATTGCAAAATATATAGTGTATCCAAAACTTATGAAGAAGATGACTTACATCTCTTGTTGTCTTATGCAAGGAATAAACCATTTGAGATGCAACCTGATACCAAAATTGGATTAAACAAGGCACAATTCTGAATACCATTAACTACATATTTTACACTAATCTAATCCTAGGTCAGATAATTCTGAATTTCTACTCAAAAAACAGATACATAGCACATGGTTAAAAAATACTGAGTTCCCAAGAACAATCATCTAGCAAACACACTAGACTAATAGCAAACTCAGATAGGTAACGGCACAAAAACCATCATAGCTCTACAAAGTAGAATTGCACTCAAAATTTAGTAATCCCGTTGTTTATTCCAGGGGTATCTTTTCCGTCATACATACTGACACTGTAAATCAAGAGGAAAACTGAGGCCATCAGAAAAAGACATCTACTAATATAACTGAGTTTTGCCGGGTTCTGTTGGTAAAACTGAGGCCATCAGAAAAAAGACATCTACTAATATAACTGAGTTTTGCCGGGTTCTGTTGGTAAAACTGAGGCCATCAGAAAAAGACATCTACTAATATAACTGAAATGGGAGGTTAACAGAACCATTAAGATAGTCAATTTACTGGCAACAAAAAAATGAGTTCTACATGGACTTCGGGGTTTTAAGATATGGGGAACTTACATGAACTTTTGTTGGAGAGGATGCAGCTTCACTACTTTTTAACTAGAATGGGAGGTTAACTGACTTGTCATCACTTTTAGTATCAGGAGCAGATGTCTCAGAGGTTAAAATAAGTTTTCCATCCCCATGTCATGTCGAAGCAAACTACAAGCAAACATGCCAGGAGTAAAAAAGAAAACAGGAGTCACAAACAATAATCCAGTCAAGCATAGCCACAACTAATCAAGTTAAGATAATGATGTGGAGCTAAATGATGGATTATTACATAATAACGTTATCACCGGACTGTGTGACAAACCTTAAACTTATAGTAGGTGCCCCTAGTCTGTCATCCAATGCTAGGAACTCGAACTTGTTGCTGCGTAGCAACATATATTAGGAAGTTAACCATGAAATTGGCTATTAAGTCTTACTTTTACAGAGTTCCTGCTATCAATGTCAATATCAGGCTTGTCGCCCTGAATCAATACACAAACCCACCAAAGTGTCAGCCTATACATTCAAATAGTTGTTAAGAAGTAATAAATTCTACTGTAGTTGCTTTTATTAGCCGTCCTTTTTAGTCCTTGTTTGTAACCGTTGGATTGTTGTGTTTGTGTGTGCGTGCCAGCTATGTTAGGACAGCTGTTCTTTTGTGTTTGTGTCGGTTGTTGTTTTCACCTTATCTATAAAAGGTGTTTGTCTTTCCCTTCCTTGTTCCAAGAATTGTAATCAAAAACATTCAATGAAACAGAAAAACATTTAATGAAAGTCTAATAATAGTTAACACAGGATGACACTAATTACAAATAGAACTATAGAATACACATACCTGTGTTGAGACCCGTCAGGAAGTGAGGATCTACAGTAGCATGAACCCCATCATCATTGGCAGGACATATTTCCACCCCATCCACCTGATGAGAAACCGGCTCGCATATGTGCCCGGGGAGAAAAATCAGAAGAAAAAAAGAAAAATGGTAAGTTAATAAAATAAAGGTATAACGAATTTACGTATGTACCCTCATCATTTTATTAAAGTACCCGCGTTTGTCCTCATTCTTTTATTTCGGTCAATATTACACATATGTGCAATGGATATATCAATTTGTGCAACGGATTTTGTTCTGCAACGGATATATCTGTTGCACATCAAAAAATCAAAGTGTTGCACAATGCTGGAGCTGGTGTAGTGTTAGAGCTTCTTGTAAGACTTATTTGTTCTATTTTAAAGCTGATCTCATCGTTTCTTCATTTTTCTTCAGAGCGTCTTGAAGAGATTCGCCTGTGACTATATGTTTTTCTTAGAAAAAAAATCTTCAAAATGTGAATCGAATTTAGTATCAAATGTTGCAAAAAAATCGTCTATCTTCATTCCCATCTTCTTTACTTCTGCATCTAATTCCTTGTTTGTAATCCCTGAACCTCCCATGGATGTAAATGGCTCCAGATACCAATTGTACTGATCATGTACAAGAGATTACTGGATTGAATGATAAATTGTAAATTAAAATGAATAAATCGATGAACCGGTGTTCATCTCCCCCCTCTTTAAGGCAAGCAAGACTTTCTAAAAGAGACTAACAAATTTTTGGTTCAATGGAATTTGGTTAACCAAACGGATTTTGGTTCACCAAACGGAATAGGGACTAAACACCAAATAAAACGAGTACTGAAACAGAAACTACCTAACGGAAATGGATCTCTCTGTCATAGATTATTTGCTAAGGGTGGAACCGCAAATATATTAGGGACCAAAAGCTTCAACTTGATATGTGAGGGTGCCGGACTAATAAATACGTTTTAAAGGGATTTAAAAGCAATTATCATATATATCATTTATTTACAAAAATGCCATTTTTATAAAATTAGAGATAAATACTTAAAATCTTCATATCTTCCAATCTATACATCGGATTTTTGCGAATTTTATATATTTAGAAAGCCCTTTAAAATACCTATACAACGAGTATAAATAACAATATCTAATTTTTAGTTTTTAGAATACTCATATCTATCTAAAGAAATGTTTTTGTTACTGACGTGCACCGCACGTGCACAATGCTTGTTAACGTAAAACAAGAAAAGAAATCTACCAAACGGTAGCCAGTAAAGCAAAAACAATATCCTGATAATCGATACCCCCAGAGAATCCCACTAATATAACAGAAAATATCTCAAACCGGCCCTTCCCCACTCACTAGACTTACAACACGTGTCCGTTTCCCACTAGCTGGTCCCAACGTCTAGAAGATAAGACTATTCCCTATCTCAACCACAGGATAAGGGCACCCTCTAGAGATCAACCATGTAAGTCGGGCAGGTGCATGACAGAGATTAAATCGATTAATTTATGTGAAGATCATTATGTTCTTGGTGGTGGCACGACGGAGGCGGCTGTGGTGGCAGAGGAAGTGCTAGTATTAGTGGTGGTAGCTGGGTCGGTGTTGGTAGTGGTGGTGAAGAGAAACTATATATATATATACGTAGTAAATTACGTGAAAGGGCTTATAATATGACTATATTACATGAAAGAGCTTATACTAAGGACATCCCTTATTGTAGGTTTTGGATAAGTTTGTGGATTGGAGTACCAAAGAAAACCTGCAGTCCCAAAAACTTAGCTTTATTACACCCATGTCTCCATCCTATATACCTTCCAAGATGATGCCTTGTGAATTCTTTCATGAACAGAAACAAAATCTGGTGTTGAAATACTGCCGGTTGAAATATTCCTACATGTTCTTCTAAATTGCTGCTGCTATCGAGTCTCGCCATTTAGATAGCCAGGTATGATCGCATCTGATTTTTAATTTTTTTTTTTTTGATAAGTAAAACCGCAATTCCGACCTGGATAGACATGAAAAATTTAGCAGAAATTTCGATTTTATCAAACATTTTACTAGATAAGAAACAGTTTAACCTATCAACATCCGAGTTTTGTAGAGAGTTCGTTCTCCCATTGGGAATGCCTGTTAGGTGACTGACAAAATGTCCCAATAGAATTTTATTACCTTTGTTCCGTTTTACCTTTTCATCCAATACCGCCCGCATAGTGGTTGAATGAGACGGTCACAACTAAGAATGATTGAGCATCACATAAACAAATTGCAGTGAAGTTGCATAGAAATTAGAGAATTCGACCATCCTAATAAGAGGAAAAGGAAAATATAACAAAACAAAATTAAATTAATCAGGGTACAACATGAGGAAATTTCCCACCGTTATTGGCTAATCACGAGCTAATCTATACTAGAGATAATCAATGTTGATAAGTCTTTGTTTGCTTTGATTATTTTTTATAGGGTCATCAGCAACCACTTTTTCTTCCTCTGCTAGGTGTCTACCATATGCTAATGGAGGACTCTTCTAACCTAGTAAGGGGAATACAAGCAACAGACAGGTAACATTCATTTTCTCCATCTCTAGGTATTGATTTGTTAGTGATACAGTTTTTGATTGTTGAATGCGTATATGCATAGCTCCCTACCACACCTGTATTTATAGGGTTGCAGCTAGCATTTTAGAAGTCGTGTGTAAACTATTCACATTTCTAATCGACCAGAACTGTCAGCCGGGTCGATCAGGTTTAATATAAAGTTGTAGCTTGCTGATGCGAAAAACATGAAATTACATATACACGTCCCTAATTAATGAAATTTAATATGTTCGTGAATAATCTAAATCTAGTTGATCGATAAAAAAACGTTCAATATACCAAGTGTTGATGCAAGTTGAATTTGAATTAGAACGTGATAAGGATAGGTGATGCACCACCTTATTTTGACAATGTCAATTAGGTACCAATAATGAAATTTGAAAATGATTTAAGAGCATCATTTCGTGCTATCCACAAAGAATCAGATATCCTTTCGCTAATTTTAATCTAATCTAACCAATACTCATGATTTATTGATTTTAAAAATGTTGCAACTACCTCTCCTTGCCTAAGTTCGTGGACTTTGAATCAACTTGCTGGTTTTTTGATGGTGTTGACAAGTTAACACGACTATGATAGATCTGAAAGGGTGGAATAAGCTGGAGAAACGGCCTTTGGACAAGGGTGGTAACATATTCCATCACTTATAATTTATTTTATGCATTTTTGTATTGTTTAACTTATAATACATGAACATGGAGAGACAACTAGTAGCTGTTTAACTTGAAATCCGGAAAACCAGAGTTGCATATAATTTGTCTATAGATTAGTTTGAAATTATCATATAGCTCTTGAATTTTATTCTCTTCATTTCCTAATCTTCTTTTCACAATCAGCTGCTTTCTCCTAAATACAAGTATTTCATAATGGCCGCTGAACGAATTCTTATTAGTGGTGTTACAGAAGTATTAAAGAAATTGGTCCCTGCTATAGCCCAAGAGATTGGTTCCGCTTGGGGCGTCGAAGATGAGTTAAAAAAGCTTCAAGGAACCTTAGAGATGATTCTTGCTGTCATAGCTGATGCTCAGAAGAGGCAAGTGAGGGAAGATGCTGTGAGACTTTGGTTGAGAAAGCTCAAGGGCATTTCTTATGATGCAGACGATGTGATAGATGAGTTCTCCTACAAAGCCATGCGTAGGCGAGAAAGGCAAAGCTTGAAGAATAAAATCGGTGATTTCTTTACAACTTCCGGCCCACTTGCATTTCCTTTCAAGATGGCTAAAAAGATCAGAGATATCAACCATCAGTTAGATAAACTTACCAAAGATATGGATAGGTTTCAGTTGAAAACTATTCCAATAAGCAGCACAACTGTTCATGTGGACAGACACAGTAGTGAGCGACGAAGCCGACAATCCACATCCTTCGCGAGCCAATCACATATCGTAGGAAGGGAGAATGATAGAGATAAACTTATAAAAATATTAACAACCTTCACCACATCATCATCGACATCATTAAGCAATCCCGAAGTTCTTGCCGTATCTATTGTGGGGATGGGAGGCCTAGGGAAGACGACACTTGCTCAGCTCCTGTACAATGATGATTTGGTGAAAAAGCACTTTGAGCCAAAAATTTGGGTTTGTGTTTCTAATGATTTCGATGTTTATAGGATTCTATCAGATATCATGGAATCCATAACTCAGAAGAAATTCAGTGATTTATCAAATTTCGATGTACTGGTACGGAAAGTTCGTGAACAGTTGTCCGGGAAAAGGTACTTGCTAGTCCTCGATGATCTGTGGAATGAGGATGCTGATCAATGGGAGAGATTACAAAGTTCGTTGATTGTTGGAGCTCAAGGGAGTAAAATATTAATTACTACACGTAAAAGACAGGCTGCGGATGTTGTGAAGGGGAGTATTCCTCCGTACTTCTTAGAAAAATTACAAGCAGATGAATGTTGGTCTATCATGGAGAGAAAAGCCTTTTCTCCCGGTGGAGCACTGCAGAATCCAGAGATGACAAGGATCGGAAAAGAGATCGCTAATAAGTGTAATGGTCTACCTCTAGCAGCGAAATTTCTCGGTAGCCTAATGCACTCGAAAAATAACGAGAGCAATTGGTTATCTATTAGAGAAAATGATGTTTGGCACATTCCTGAAAGTCAAAGCAAAATCATACCTGTCTTAAAATTGAGTTATGATAACTTGTCACCTCATTTGCAGCGGTGTTTCTCTTACTGCTCAATCTATCCCAAAGATTCGGAGTTAAGCAAGCGAACTCTTATTCAGCTCTGGATGGCCGAAGGATTCCTGCAGCCTTCGAACATGGGAGAAAGTGATTGCTCGTTTGAGGACATTGGAGACGAATACTTTGAAAGCTTAGTGTGGAGTTCATTTTTCGATGGGGTGACAAAGAACGAGTTAGATGATGTTATGACATTCAAGATGCATGATCTTGTCCATGATCTTGCACAGGCTGTCGTTGGAGATCATGAATGCTCGATTGTCAAGGTAACTGATCAGTTGGAGAAAATCTCTGAAGTTCGGCGCTTAAACTTAATAATGAATAAAGAATTACCGGCAAGCTTTCCCAAAACCATAAGAAATATAAAGAAGTTGCGAGCGATTTTTATTCTTGAACCGAATTATTTGTTGGACCTCCGTAGATTCTCAGGTAATAAGTACTTGCGTATTCTACATTTGGGCCCTCCGGCTAAAGACTTTACAAGGATCAGATATACGACTTCAAAGTTAAGAAAGCTGAGGTACTTCCACATTTCCTCTTGTATTTTAAGTAGAAATATATTCGATGATAAATCCTTCAGTAGACTTTACAATCTGCAGACGTTGGTATTAAGTGGGTGTAGGTTTGTTCAAAATCTTGTTGAAGAGGTGGGATCTTTAAATCACCTAAGGTACCTTGATGTTTCGTTTTCAGATATACAAGAATTACCAGTTTCTGTTACTAGCCTCCACAATTTGCAAAGCTTAGATCTCAATCATTGCGAAAACTTAACTACCTTTCCCGACTCTGTCACTGGGTTAGAAAATCTAAAATTTCTTGACATGTCTTTTACCCCGATTGAAAAAGTACCTGATTTTGTCACTAGCCTCTGCAATTTGCATACGTTGGATGTCAATACTTGTACAAAATTAAAAACGTTACCCGAGTATGTGGCAGGTCTTGCTAAACTGAGAATATTTGATTTCAAAAACTGCCCATTACTAGAAGCACTACCCAAGGATTTTGGAGTTTTAACTCAGTTAAGATACCTTAACTTGGAGGGTTGTGATCAGATCAGAGTGTTACCAGATTCTTGCATTACCAACCTCAACAATCTTGAGTATGTGGATCTTCAATGGTGTGCGCTTCCCAAAGAGGTAACGAAATGGATAAAACTGAGAAAGTTTTATTATTACAGGATGGAAACACCAAAGGGTATTGGGAAATTAATTTGGCTGCAAAGGTTGAGATACAAAGTGCGGGAAAGAGTCAAGAACGAGCTTGAATGCAATGATGGTATTGAAGAGTTGGGAAACCTACACTCTCTTGAGGGGCTTGGTATTTGGAATCTCGAGAACGTGAAAGACCCAATAGATGCTGAGAATGCAAATTTGAAAGGAAAACAGAACCTCCGTTTATTGGGACTAGGTTGGGTTAAAACGGAAGAGGATTTGGGCATGAGGTGGGACTAGACGTCGTGTAATGATCTTCAAGTATTTGAAGCTCTCCAGCCTCCCTCTGGTCTGAGAGAATTGATTATCCGTAACTTCATGGGGTGTGACCTTCCCACATGGATGTGTGTTCCATCTGGTCTTCCAAATTTGGAAGAGTTGGTACTTGACAACTGCGGAGGAATAAAACAACTACCGGCATCTATCGGGCAGCTCCCACGTCTCAGGGTTCTTGAACTTCAAGGATTGTCTTTGAAGAGTTTGGATATCAGCGGATTTTCTTCCTTGATTCATCTCTATCTTACTGATATGTTTCTTCTAGAGGAATTGAGTTATTCACATCCTTCTCTTCAGTATCTGAGGATCATTGGCTGCAAAAGATTAACAGAAATCCCTTCGTTTCCTTCTCTGGAGTTTTTGGAATTACAGAAGGTCGAGGATCTCGTATACTTTCCGATAAGCATACTTCAAAACAACTGCAATCTTCAAATTCTGATTATCAGAGAGTGTAATCAGTTTCAAGGGTTTCGAGTGATTGATGACGAGAATGGGAATGTGGTTGCTCCTCTGCTTGTCCCAGATATCTACAGTACTGTCTCTCTTCAGCAATTGGTATTCATTGATTGCCCAGTTCTCAAGTTTCTTCCAGATCTACGAGGATGGACTTCCCTTTGGAAATTAACCATCTTCAATTGCCCACAAGTGAAGGAGTCTTATACCTATGATCTCAAATCCCTCTCCTTTCTCAAGTACCTGTATGTTGATTTTATCCAAAGAGACGAGAAGCGAGGAGATCCATCTGATTTAAAAGACTTGATTAATTTGATGAAAAAGTAGCAGGTACTCTCTCTTAACTCGTATCTCCCCCTTTTTAATGCAAGCAACCTATGTGAAAGCTTAGGTGTCCGTAGCCGTTGGATCTTTTAAAAATTAAAACTCAGCCGTTAGATTAGAGAAAATCCGAAAAAAAACTCCGTCACAACTTTCAGACGTTTCACATGAACTGACGAAGTTACCCTTCCATAGATTTTGTTTTTTCCGCTGCCTCCCACGTAATAATATAAGAATTTGAAGGATAAACACGTAAAATGACGTTTAGCTGTAAATCAGTCGAACAACTAATTTTCTCTTTGTCTTCCTTCTCTATCTCTCATAATTCATAAACCTGAAATCTCCATTTAAGATTTTATGAGAAAATCATAGAACTCACGTTAAGAAATGAGCATGAGTTTTTAGATAACTTATTGTTCACAGATAATTTCTCCTTCTTCACCTTTCGACAAACCTGAAATCTCCGTTTATGTTTTCTTTTTTAATCTTCTTCTACATAACAAATTTTCTTCTGTGAACAAAAACATGGATTCCATGGATGAATTCATCGTTTAATCGCACTATTCCGAAACCAGGTTAGTTGATTTGTGTACTGATTCATCACCATAATCAAAATTATGAAAAACTAGGGCAAATGTTCATTGTTACAAATTAGGGCAATTGATTGTAGGCTGGAATTTTTCCTCACCGTTGCAAATTATGACCAACACTGTCTAATTCGAATTGACATTAGATTTTAGGTTTGAATTTTTATTTCATTGTTACAGATTCTGAAATAGGGTTACGTGAATCATTATAATTTGGGTCTCCTCAACTCAATTCTATTGGTTTCGAAATTTTATAGATATTTTGATATTTACATTTGGATTTACAGACAATAGAGATGAATGCCTCCCAAAATTGTTCCACCACTCGAAGAGATATGATGACTGAAGATCAGCAAGATACTGAAAGAGAATTGAGGTGTCGTGTTCATTGTCAAGAAAACATGGCAAATGAGGAGAAATCGCTACAAGATGAAGAGAGATTGCTGAAATGAAATTTGGGGCACTACTTTAAGAAAGATTTTTTCTTCTATACAACATGGTTAAGTAAGCTTAAGCCAGCATTTCGAATGGGCACATATTATAAGTCAATATTCATTGATTTTGAAGACATTGATAGATGAATGACTAACAAGTACTGGATTAGAGCCTTATCCATGAGATAGCTACATTAGTAATTAATATTAAAAGAATTGCAGATGTAGTTGGACTATTGAAAGTCTCACATGTGACGTTGTCAGGAGATGGTGGCTAAGTGTTGAAAAAGTTCTAAGTCACGCAACTCAGGTGGTGGTAATCCCTCATACTCAGGTGAATCTCTTTTCTATACTACTCTTTTAGCATTTGCGCGCAGCTCATTTTTTTTCGATTTCTCATGCGCTAAAACTTATTGCGTCGACAATTTTTAAATGTACCATGCACCATTCTATCAAACTCCATAGATTTGAGTTTGGTGAATCAGATATATTTACATCCGGGAGACGTACTTACATGTAATTGCAAATAAAAAACCTCACATATAGCACTGTTAGTTGCTAATCCAAATTTCATATTGTTTTTGAGAAGTAGGCATCTCTACGACGTGTGTTTGTCCTCTTTGGGTTTCTTTGTGCTGCTTAACCAAATGTACACTGACACCCAGCGTAGATTACTTAGCAAATCCGACTCAAACATTGTCAGGGTTTTGCACTTCAAATACCTTCCAATCAGGTCAGACAATGTTCCATTACCATACATGGTTACTTTCATAGTTGTTCTAATTGGTTGATCAAGAACAAAGTAGAATCTCGGACAGACTTCACTTCATTCTTTCCTCTTCTGGTTTGCTCTCTTGAGAATCTTAAGCATTGCTTTTTCTGTTTTTAATATTGAAATTTCTGTTTGCACATCTTGCACGTGTTGCACGAACACTGTGTTCAAGAGGGACAGCTAATATCTCTTTTAATGGTTGTCATTTTCTTGATTCTGTAGGGGTTTGAGAAGACCAGCTTTCGCCGACGTGCAACGCACGTGCACTCAACTTGTAAAATGTAATCGTATCTTCTTTGGGTTTTCTTTCTTTTTTTTTTCTTTTGTTTCTGATGACCACACACCCTATTCATGCTCCACATTGATAACACTTGATTTGGTTTCGTTCTGTCGTGCAGCTGAATACAAATGGATTTGATGGATCTTATATAGGGAGGCAGCACAGATGATAAACTCATCATTTTGTCGGAATCGTAGTGTCCTTGTATACCTCAACAGTTTTCATACTCGCGCGTGAGTAGTTTCTTCAGCAGTTGTTATTTACAGTCAGTACCTCCATTTGTTTATTCTTCTAATGAGACCATGTTTTATGCTATTGCATCGATTTGCTTTTGACTTGATTTGGTCTTGTTGTCCAGCTGAATAGGTACAATATATTAGTGGATTACATGGGAAGAATCGAAGCCAAAGTAGCAAAGCAGATAAAGCGGGAGTCGCCATTTTGGGTGGAGAAGCAAATTCATGACTTGAAAGGGATGGATTGCTCAAGATCAAATACTATGTCAGTGAAGATGCGGGATGACCATTTGCGAATTTTAGAGATTCGGTGTGTGCTGTAATGCTCAATGGCTTTGTAAAGAAACTTTTGTCGATAAATGTGGATGAAGATTTTTATGTCTTCCAGGAATAGACTCTTTTATTAGTACTCAATGGTGTAACTCTGAATTTCAACTAAGCATTTCTCCTGGAGCCTCTATTGTGATTTGTCTTCTTGCACTGCAACTATGGTTCTTTTAAAAGGCTGATTTGGGGGCCGGATGAAATGATCAGGGGACCGGATAATAAAACAAAATAGAGCTATTTCTAAGCTTTTTCTAAAACCCCTTATCCGACATATTTTCTTAAATACCAAAATATCCCTATTTAATTAGAACTAATGAATCAGATTAGTTTAACTAAACTTAGATTAGTTGTTAAACTATTCAAAGTGTCGCCACCACCACTACTACCGGCACCAGCGCCACCGCCACCACCACTACTACCGGCACCAGTGCCACCGCCACCACCACCATTAATTTTCGTCTGGATTTTTGGCAACAAATTCAGCCGAAACTAAATTAGATTTTGTGATTCCATAGCCTATTTTCGGCTCAATTTTAACCCAGAATCCAGCCGAAAATAGAAGAAGACGATGTACAGTAAATTTTCGGCTAGCTTTTTCAAAATTAAGCCTATTTTCGGCTGGATTGGCTGCGACACATTTGGTAACTTATTTTCGTCTGGTTTTGTTGCATGAAATACAGACGATAATTGATTTTCGTCTAGATTTTTAGGGTTTCACCCAGCCGACAATTAGATTTTGTGATTCCATAGCCTATTTTCGGCTCAATTTTAACCCAGAATCCAGCCGAAAATAGAAGAAGACGATGAAGAAGACGATGTACAGTAAATTTTCGGCTAGCTTTTTCAAAATTAAGCCTATTTTCGGCTGGATTGGCTGCGACACATTTGGTAACTTATTTTTCAACACAGACGATAATTGATTTTCGTCTAGATTTTTAGGGTTTTATCCAGCCGAAAATCACTCTGAACTATCATTTTTAACCATTCAAAAGAGGAATCAAAGCATAAAAACTTAATCATAGACAAAATTAAACAACGGGAGGAGACGATGAGACGATGAAGAAGACGATGAAGAAGAAGATAAAGGTTTTTGTTAATCCTTAATTTAAAAGGGTAACTTAGACTTTTTATATCATTTTGACACCCCTTATAACCATCTCTAGGATAGGAATAAAAAATCCGGTCCCCTGATCATTTCATCCGGCCCCCAAATCAGCCTTTTTCTTTTACCAGTAGCATTTTCTAGTTGAGTTTTTCAAATTTCCTTAGCGGCAATGCTAGTAGAGAATTCGTTTGCTGGTCAACTCAAATTGAGTTTGCCATAAGAATACAATTCTACTACCATGTTCTGTAGCACATAATAATACTGCAATATGGCCTGGTGAGCCAGTTGACACAGGGGATAAACCGCC
>JAJJMA010043255.1:0-17407 GCA_023529015.1 Papaver nudicaule
TGTCGACGCATACAAAACTCGACTCTGATAGTTCAGACCGACTCATAACGCGAGAGAATTCACATCCATACATCCTTTTATCGTTCATCCCTATCAATCTACAGATATGAAGTTAAGAATCAGATCATTAGAAACGAAAGAGACCTTGAAAATCGAATTACCATCACCTTCTTCTCTTCAAAATCTCAGAGAAACAATCGCAAGTAGAATCTCAGTTTCTTCTGAAGCCATACAACTCTCTCTTAATCGAAAAGACAGGATTGATGCTGCTCCTCAGTATTCACTTCAAGCAATAGGAATCGCTTCCGGGGATCTTATTTTCTACACTCTGAACCCTAACGGGTTTGTATTAGGTAATCCCCCTCCCCAAATCCCCATTTCCTCTCAAATTCATCAAGTAAGTAATTCAATTCAAACTATGGAACAAGGGGAAAGTTCTAATGATAATTCTGTTTTGAATGTTAATACAAGTGATGAAACCCTAACCCTAGCTTCAAAAGAAGAAACCCCAAATTTAATTAATTCTAATGAAAATAAGGAAACCCTAGCTCTAGCTGAAGAAGATCCTATGGATGTCTCCGATGATGAAAACCCTAATGTTGTAGTAGAGAAGATATCTTCAGTTCCGTGTTTTCTTAGAAAGGTTCTTAAAGAGGAGTCTGGTATATCTGACTTAGGCAACCATAAGCTTTTGATTATTGCTGTGCATGCTGTCTTCTTAGAGTCTGGTTTTGTTGCTTTTGATCCTGTAACGAAGTCGGGGGTTAATGGTTTTCATCTTCCTGAAGGATGGGCGTTGAAATCTACTTTGTCTATACAATATACAGTTCCGCTTCTTTTAGGTTCTGGTAGTGATGATGCAGTAGAAACTGTGGTTTTGATGTTCCAAACTCTTGGAAAATTTGTAAATGTTCACGGGTCTTTGATTAGGAATGGTAAAGACTTGTACAGGTGTTGTTTGGATAAATCATGCTATGTTCCCTCTATAAATTATGTGTGGTTGAACTGTGATTCCAACGATGGCATGATTATAGAGGCCGGGTCTTCTTCAAATTCTTCTAAGCCATTGCACGGAGGGACATCTGAGGATTCTGATAAAGTATTGGAACGGTTACATGAAGGCAGAATTTTTGAATTGTGGAAGACAGCCAAGGATAAACTTGCACTGCCACTTCTTATTGATCTTTGCGAGAAGACTGGCTTGTCTTTACCGCCATGCTTTACTCTACTACCCACAGAACTTAAGCTCAAGGTACTTGAATCTCTTCCTGGTGTTGACATTGCAAAAGTTGCCTGCGTCTCTTCGGAATTAAAGTATCTTTCTTCGAACAATGAGTTGTGGAGGCAGAAGGTTGTGGAAGAATTTGATCAGACAGATATAGACAGGAATAAAAAAGACCATTGGAAGCAAACATTTGCTGTGTGCTGGGGACATAAGAGAGGAAGGATATTGGGGAGGCGGCTCCATAGAACCAACCCTTTAAGTGGAATAATACCTTCTCCGCTATTCTTCCACCACCCTAGGAGGCAACCAGGTCGCTTTCCTATGATTATAGGTGGAGATCATGATATATTTCCTGGAGGAGTTATACCCTTCGGAAGTCGACCGATCGGCGGAGATCATGATATGTTTCCTGGAGGACTTTTACCCTTTGGAAGTCAACCGAACCGTCGGTCTTCAAGACGGAGAGGTTTCATACCTGATTGCGATCTTGATGAATTCAACCGCTAGTGGCCAGTCACTGTATTGGGATGAAGGTATTTTGATCTATCCGGAGAACTTTAGCTGATTTTGTCGCGGGTTAATAAAAAAAAGGTGGCTGTTGCTTTGTTTATATGTTAATGTCTCAAATATTTTTGTTTCAGAACGTAGTTTTTAGTGATGAACTTAATAAAACTGTTTCATCATTCCTTTTATGAATATGTGCTTCACATTATAGATTACCATGTGAACTGCAAATCTCACAGTGGTTCGTTCTAATTGTCTTTAATTGCCTACTTCGTTGCTGTTGAAATGATTGCCTGCCTTCTCTTGCTTGTTTGTTGAGTGGTGGTGTGTTGATGTTTTCTTCTCTTAACTGCTTCTGCCTTCACCAGTTACTACAAACATGGGTTATTATACAAAAGCAATTGAATTACTATCACATTGAGCTTAATGTGCTGGAGCCTGGATGAGTGTGAGCAGTTTTTCTGTCTAGGTCCAGTACATCTCGCACCGTGTCTTACTTTTATCTGTTATCTTTTTTGATTCTCGACATAATAGAGAATGTTATCCTGTTGTTTCAGATTTTTTTAATTTTTTTTTAATTGTATAGACTTTACACAGAATGGCTTAAATGATTGGTCCATTACGATCCATATTCGTTTCAAATCAACTATAAGGAATTTTTATACTTGTTACCAGTTCTTTATCAGCTTTTCTAGTTCTTAAGTTAAAAGAACAACAAAAACGATGATGACGATCTTTTATTGATTTGCGCATGCATTGATTAATTTCAGTAGATAGTATGGGTTCATGTATTCTTAATTGTGTATTTGTTTCTTTAATTTCTGTCATTGTTAATCATGCTTTTTTACTTTAAAGTTGTAGAGAAAAATTTAGGACTTGAAGTGCACCCCAAATTCATTAAGATTGGGTTTTCATTTATCCTGTCTAAAGTATGCAGCGCATGTTTTAGTTTGTGGGTACAGTTGCAGTTTTATATTTATTCACGAAATGAGAGATTGCAGCTTTTCTGAAAGAGAGAAAGCTTCTCTGGAATCTGAATATACAAACCTGCTCAAAGATAGTGGTGCATAAATTTCAGTTAGAAATATTATTGTATTTTCAAACTAGAGACGGCTTTTGTTGTTAAGTGCAGGTGACTGACTGATGAATTCTGCTATGGATTGTTTGATTTGTTTATTAGTGTAGATTCTTTTGTTAAATTTGAACCCCATAGCCGAAAGGTCATAACTAAGGGTCTGAACTCTGAATCAAAATTTACTCTCTATGCTGGTTGGTTGCTTTAGAAGCTGTTGACTCCTCGTCGAGAGCCATAAGTGGCATTTTCACATAGAGAAACATGGGCTGGTACCAGGCTCGTTATTCATGTGGGTGATGCATTACCTTGCCACGTTTAGAGCTATAGAACATACTCCTCCAGGCTCCAGAGAATCTCTGCGATTCAACAATTTGGCTTCACTTGTATAGTTAATGATTATTTATGCAGTTGAGATATCTTTAACTGCCAGCGTCATGTGTTAATTCGTTGAAGAGCCGACGGCCTAAAAATCCTTGATCATTTATTTTTTTTGGTTTTGAAACGTAAAATCCTTGATCATATATACTAGCTTTAGACGGTCTTTCTTGCAAATTTTAGGGAGAAAATTGGTGTTGGCTGTGGGGAGTTTCAAGATCAGGATACCTTAGCTAATAGTATGAGAAACACCCGACACAGATGCTTGTCAAGGAAGCAAGGCAATCTCAGCTATAGTCTTTCATGTCCCTGTGGAGGACAAGTCAAGGTCTAACTTCTATTGATCCAGCTGTTCTCTCTTTTAAATATTTTCCCATCTTATACTACGCAACTGGCTGAATGCGTGTAACACTCATCGAAATCCTTGGCAGCAAGTAACCATCCACAAAGTGGAGTGCTACCTAGCATTTTTGACAAAATTCATCTTGCAGTGTTAAACGTTGAACAGGAACCTCTTGTTCGATGGGTTGTAAATAATGCACAGTCTCGAGAAAGTAAAATCACATTACTCGAAAAAAGACAATATAATCTTGATTGATTTTGTTTTTGTAAATCGCCCCATAATTAAAGCTAGTTGCATCAAAATCTCACGATCAGTCAATTCATTGCACTGTTTTCCAACTTTAATCAAGAAGTAGTGATTTCCTGTAACTAAGCTTCACCACCAAACACCGGTCCAGCACTGAAACCACAAAAACACTCTCTACTTGCATTCACTCACTCCCTCCCTCCCAGCTAATAAAATTAGGTCATCCGTCAATGTCTCCATTTGCAATAATACTACTGGATTATTCTTGACCGTTGAGGAAACAAAATTAGCCGTTAATTCCGGAAGATTTGAATTCCGCGGGGAAAATAAAAATAAAATAAACAATATACTCACAATCTGACGAGAAAATGACTTGAAAGATGGAGTAGTTTTTGACCTTAGTATCAGTTTTCTAGGGACTGGTTCGAATCAATTAGCAGCCAGTACCAAAGGAAAGGAAAGGAAAGGAAAGGAAAGGAGTTATACCATCATCACACAGCTGGAATCATTATCCGTACATGAGACGACGAGGAGGAGGAGGAGAGTAAAGGTAAAACAAAGAAAAAGAAACAAAATGATAAGATTCTAATTTTCTACGCCTTGTTAGAAATAGAATAGAGGGGTGTTACGACAAATATGTGTATTCGAAGTGTACCTTTTCGAAACTTAAGTCTCATTTGACTGGTGGTCAATTTGTGTGTGGGATCAGATTTTATGGACAAAGTCCTATCCTCTAAAATATTTTGTGGACCTGCAAAATCAGATCATTTCTGATTCGGAAGATCAAGGCCACCAAGGCACTGGCACTGGCACTGGCAATGGCAATGTTTGTTTTTTAATGAATGGACTGGCCAATGTTAATCTACACATTCAGGCGACGGCAAGACGGTATTTTGCCCGTTCAAGGACGGCTAACAAAAATGCAAATTACTCCGTGTTTTGGTCTTGTACGGTTAACTGTTGGTCATCTACCCCAGAAGACTCACAGTTAACCCTGCCCGGACAGTAAGTAATCTCCTCCCCTGCTTCCCAGATGTACTCTTGTGATATGAGTGTGACTAAAATCAACCAGACCAATCACAAAGAGCTCTATCCAATGGTGAAGATACAATTAGGAAAGAAGGTGGGACCCAACAGATATATCGATTGGGTGGAGTACATTGGGCCCCACAGTGTATTAGTGTGATAGATTGAGTGTAATGAAGCTCAGCTCCATGATGTGTTTTTCTCTTCTCTTCTGAAAAGGAGTGAGAGAGAGAGGGGTTAGTTGGGTATTGGCTGTAAATAAAAAAATAAAAATAAAATTGGGTGTGGTACAGAACAGGAGGTTTGGTTTGTTGGGATTAGGATATTTGGTAAATGTGTCAGTAATAAAAGAAAAGAGATAGTATCATATCATCAAAGGAGATAGATAATTGGATTAGATAACTTGGGTTTCAAGAGAAGAACAAGAACATTTTCTCTTCTCTTCCTCTTCTTCATAATGAAGATTAAAATAGACATTATTAACAAACACTAAAGTTGTTTTTCAAGAAAAAGCAAAAGAGAAGGAAGAAGAAGATTAGGTTTTTGTTTATTTTTTTGGCAGAGCAATAATTTACTAACAAAAGAAGCAGTTGAGTGAGAGAGAGAAGAAGTAGTTAGTCTGTCATCTTAAAAAAAAAGAAGAAATCAGTTATCATACATTTTACCTGTAAATTTGGGGGCAGGTAATCACTAAATTCAGATCCAAAACTTCTCTTTATTTTTACTCTCTAATATGGTGTTGTGTATGTACTCTCTATATTTGCTTTTTGATCATTAAAAGTTAGAATTTGATTCCATATTACTGTTTGTGTGCAATAAATTATTGTATTTCTTTTTTTTTTTCTTTTTTTCCCAATTTGAAGAAGCAATTTAAGTTTTAAGGTTTCTATCAACAACCCATATAAAGGGTCTAGTCTCTGTAGCTCTGGGAACCTTGCCTATTTCAAGTTTTTGTCTAATTCAAGCAGAATTGGATGCTTTTTAAGGGGTTTTGTAAATTACCCTTTTGAGGTAACATAAAAGGGGGTTGTGATACTTTTTTCTAGGGAGTTGGGTGTTGAGTTGTGTGTATTCAATTTCAAGCTTTCAATCTTTTTATTAGGGTTTCCTCAAAAGACATTTTGATTCTCACTTGTTATTGACTGTGAAGTAACACATGTTTCTTAGTTGGGGGGGTTCATACTCATTCATAGCTTAATTCAACAAAAGGGTATTTGCTTTCTTTGATGTTTTTGTTCACTGAACTAATTTAGCTGATGTATTCTCTTTGTTTCCTTTATGCTCTCTGAAAGGTTCCCTTTTTTGTTTGTGAGGACAGTCTTCACATAACTGTGATTCATCTTAGGGTTTTGGGAAATATAAGCAAGGTTTTGGAGTGTTTTGTACTTGGGGTTAGATTGTGTATGCCTGCTGTCCTGGATTTTGTTTTTCCTTTCTTTTTCTATGTTGCAGCTTAATTGGATTCTTTTGCTTTAGTCTTCACTTGGCTATAAAGCTGCCAAGGTCATATATGTTCCTTGCAGAGTCTTGCAAGCAATGAACATCTACTTTGAGTCAAACTATCTTTTGCTGGCTTTTACTTGGTAGATATCTTCATTTGATTGCAAATTTAGTGCTTCTTATTGGTTTTGTTAGTTGAGTTCTGAAAGAGTTAAAAGTATTAGTTTGGTGCTATCCTAAGATGGGCATGAATGGTAATGGTGATTTGGAATTTCAACAGAGACTAGGGATGTATACAAATTTGATCACTCCACCTTCAGGGATGTGTACAAATTTGCAGGCTGAGAAGGTCGCGGAGGAGATAACACTGAACCAAATTTCCATTTCTAAATCTACAAATGGAGCAGACTCATTCTTTCATACTGGTTGGGACCCAGTGTCACAAGCCATGGAGTTCAAAGGTTCTATAATGGATTCTCATCATCAGATTGGTATTCCTTCATTGAATGTTGATTTACTAGAAAATCAAAGAATTGGCAACTCGTCTCACCATGTGCTTTATCCATCTGATCCCAATCTTATGGAACTTGAAGCAAAACTTCCAAGCTTTGGAAGTGGGAGCTTCACAGATATGCTTGCTCCTTTCTGCATTCCTGAATCTCGTCAGTTTGTTCATGCTGGTTCCCTTCCCGGTTTTCCCTCAAACAAGGAGACCACTGGGAATACTAATTCAGGTTCTGGGAAGGTAGCTGATCATGGTGTAATCTTTCAAGAAGAAGTACCAGTTGCAAATGAGTGCGGTAGAAAACCACTCTACAATGGAAAGAAAAGAAAAAGGGTACCGGATAACCCCACTGGGGACACCCATTCTCAACTTCATTCAACTCAGGTAACTCAGATTCAGCTGATCGTAATTAAATATTGATGAGGATGTATGTGTATTTTGATGGTTTTATAATATCAATAGTGCTGTAATTTTGTGTTGTTTGTGATAACCTTGTTGGTTAATCTGTTCATTTGATAGAGTATGGAGAATGAGCAACGAATGGTTACTCCAATGGAAGCCAATGAGGATCTGAAAGGACAGGATGAGAGAAAGCAGAGAAATAAGCAAAACCCGGCTTCAGAACCTAAAGACAATTCACAAAATGAGGAAGCTCCAAAAGAAGATTATGTTCATGTAAGGGCAAGACGAGGCCAGGCAACTAATAGTCATAGCCTTGCGGAAAGAGTAAGTTCTTTATTTCTTATTAAGAGTTTTTATGTTTTTATTTTTCTATAGATGAGTTCCTTGTTTTATTTAGATCCGAGTGTTTACATATATTCATGACTGCAGGTGAGAAGGGAGAAGATAAGCGAAAGAATGAAGCTACTTCAAGACCTTGTGCCAGGATGCGATAAGGTATCTTAAGAAGGTCTAGACTTTCTGCATAAGATATTTGTTTGAGTCTGAACTCAAAATAACTTGACATCATTTACTGTTGAAGGTTACTGGAAAAGCATTGATGCTTGACGAGATTATTAACTATGTGCAGTCACTGCAAAGGCAGGTTGAGGTATGCTATTTAACTGCCTAACAAATGCAAAAACATGAACATTGCAATAATCATGGATCAACTGCATGTGAACCTGTTAGTTACTTGAATAGAGACATTCAACCTCCCTGTGAAGTTAGTTGGATAAATGAGGCTTTGCGATGCAATGTGATGCATATTTTAGCAGACATTTCAGTCATTTGTTTATAGTCGACTTATTTCTCGAAAACAATACCAAGTCTGTGGTGTGAGATGTAAACAACTTGCGCAGCAGAAAAAAATAATTACCTAAATCTGAAATGATTCAGCTCAAGCTGATAACATTTAAACACTTAGTTGTTTGTCTTTTATGCATTTTTCTAGCACTACTAGGTACTTACAGTTCTTTTATTGCAGTTTTTGTCGATGAAGCTTGCCACTGTTAATCCTGACATCAACGTTGATATGGATCGAATTATATCCAAAGATGTAAGTTAGTATAATAAGTGCAGGGGCTGCACACCGGATCTAAAATTAGTCAATTTCTTTTAAGCTTTCGTGTCATCTATTTTACCATATCTCTTCACTGCAGATACTTCATTCACATGCTGGGGGTTCAGCTATTCTTGGCTTTGCTCCAGGAATGAACTCCTCTCACTCTCATCCCCATCTCTTCTCTCAAACTATGCAGCCTGTGCAACGTACAGATGTCCTTCCACTCTCCATTCCCCAGGTAAAATCTGGTAATTTTGGGTCCTACTTGCTTCTAAGCAAAGACTGATTTCATCTCAAAGACTGTAATAGCTAGCAAACACAACACAACCCAAGCAGTGAGATCCAGTCGGGTCAACCCCCTACCATACAAGTACCTGAAAATAACTTGGTTGTGCTAACTTGTTGCAGGTGTCTAGTGTATGGGTCAATGATAATGAGCTTCAAAGTGTTCTGCAAATGAATATGGTTTCTGATCCAGATATCAATAATTTGGGGTCTAATGCTGAATGCCTCGTGTTGAGATGAGATAAATACTCAGGAAATTGTAAGTTCTACAGGTTCCGTTATATTCTCAACAAGTTCCACAAAAGTAGAGGTATAAAGTTCAGAGGGATAAACCTATATAGAAGATTACTTCCCTGCTTGTAACAGGAAGTTTCTGTAGTTCTCCGCTGATCAGCTACATTTTGGTGTACACGAAGAATTAATCAGAGTTGTACAGTTAAAGAAGAGATCCTAACCGTTTGTTCTTCGAATTTTAGTAGAAGAAAGTAACAACAATGTATAGTCAAAGACAGCATAATAGAGATGACTTTGATTTCGAGAGAGAAGTAATTATTTTTCTTCTATATTTTGTATGTCTTTTGTGTCTAAGCTATTATGATAAATAGTACAGAATAGAGAGTGTATTTGGAATTTTGGATAACTTTTACAAAAATGCTCAAGGGAATAGAACAGCATTAGCTCTCAAGCCCGGCGAATGGCGAAAGCTATTAGTCGGCAACTGCGAATGTTCTTGAGATACAGGCATTAGATTTCTCATCATAAACACAAAATGCTTAACAAACATCAAAAACAAACTTGTCAAAAACCGACTCTTCCTGATGTCACTACCGTGGTAGTCATACTAGGAGATGATACCAATGACCTAAGGCAGATTGGAATCCAATTTGTTCAAACTGTCACCTATTTTTTCTTTTCCACTTCTCTAAAAAAAATTAGTTTACGGAGTGGAATTTAGAGATAAATTTAGAGCTATAACGCTCAAAATGTTTTGTGCTCTTTAGTTTATTTAGTTTATTTTGTGCTCTTTCAAATAGCGCTGACAAGAATATTCTAAGCATTTAATATATATTTTTTTTTGATAGAAAAGTAATCTTTATTGAATTAACTAACAAATGGTTTATCCTTGTTAACAAGGTCTAGTATCCAAGGAGGAACTAGAGCACAGTTAGTGAACCTGTGTCTCTCCTTATTACAATGCTTAGAAATAGCGTCTGCTACACCATTGCAGTCACGATTACAACTTAAAAACTTAATAGACTTAAAATTCTTTGAAAGTAATTGGATGTCTCTAATATGCCTTCTGTTTTCCCATCTGACTAGGGGTTCATCAGAGTTAATTGAATTCACCACTGTATCTGCGTCAGCTTCCACATTAAACGAGTCTAACTTCATGTCAGCCGCCCATATTACAGCTTGCTTTACAGCCAGGCATTCTCCTTCCTCTGCATCTAGGATGTTGGTGCCATGCTCCCCTTTGACTGCTGTGCATTCACCTGCAGAATTACGCACAACCATTCCAATACCATAGTTAGTATCTTCCTCATAGAACGAAACGTCAACATTGATTTTTAATTCCCCACTTAATGGAGGAGTCCAGCTTCTAACAATTGAACTTGCACAGCCTGCAGTCAAAGAAAGGTTAGAGTCTGTTTTGATCAGAAAACCCTGTAGATGAAATTTTATCCTATTTGCAGTGCTAATAGGGTTAAGGGTTGTTCCTTGAAATATATGTTCACATCTATCCTTCCAGATCACCCAACACCCTGTCATAAGAGTAGCTACCCAATTTTTATGGGTCATAGAGTTGACATTGTTTGATTTATCAAACCAATCTGACATCCAAGCTGAAATGGAGCTATATCTTTCAGCTGCAGCATCAATGTTGACATTCACACTTCTCCAGACTTGCCTTGTATGCCTGCACATAAATAAGAGATGGTGCAGAGTTTCAGCTTCAGACTTGCATAAGCTGCACATTGGGTCTACATCTTTCCATTCAGCATTTAATATGTATCAATTGATTATTTTGTCCTAATTTTTCACACCTTTCCATTCAGCACAGATGGGCTCTTTCATTCAGCCCAATCCGGTAGAATGTGGAATCAACCACAATACTTATGTGCTGTTTTTGGGGCTGCTTTTTGTGGGGGCTTCAAAACACTAAAACTATCCAAATGTAGTTATAAGGGATGTCTAAACAGGTAAGAAAAGTCTAAGTTATACTTACAGATTAAGGATTAGATTAAAATACCCCTAAATCTTAACTAATTATCCTAATAATTTTATCATAAACCTAAAACAAATACAAAAACACCATCGTCTTCTTCATTTACTCATTTACTCATCTTATTCTTCATCATCGCCTCTTCTTCCCCTCTCTTTCTCATTTTTTTTTTTGATTCATCGGCGATACGGAAAATTCATCGTCTCAATTTAAATTAAAAAATGGCTGCAAAAGAGACCACTGAGAATACTGAAATTGATCCAGGAATAGCAACAGCTGCGATTCAACAATCAACAACAACACAAATTGATCCAGGAATACAAGGAACGGCTACCGTGATTGAACAATCCACTGTTTTGCCCTCTAATCTTCCACAAGACCCAAATATGCGTATCAGCTATCGATTCTGAACAAAATCCATCTTTTCAATCATTTCCTTGCTTTTTTAGGTTAGAATCATCGATTTAGATTAGATTTTTTTCGGTTCAGTGTGTTTTTACGCCTTGGATTTCATATGCAATTGAGGCGTAAATTTTGTTTTACGCCTTGGTATTCATCATCGTATACGGCGTAAATTTGTTTACGCCTTAAAACAGAGGTGTAAAAGATGAACTAGTTTTTTTACGCCCTGAAAACCAAGGCGTACAAAATGTGGACTTTGGTCACAAAATTCTGAGCCGTAACTCATCTAACCAAACCGTAAAATGTAAAGTGAGGCTTAAAAGTTGGAAACTAAGCCGTAAAATGTTTATAACCGTAAAAAATATTGAGGCGTAAACGGAAAAACCAAGACGTAAGTATATGTTTTACGCCTCGTAAACTGGACGTAAATTGTGAATTTAATATTTCCATGCAACTTACGTCTCAATGGCCGTTTGTCGTCCTAGGCGTAAAATTAGTGTACGGCTCAGTTTCCCCAAATTCCACAATTTACGCCTCATTTGGGAAGAATCTTGAGGCGTAAATCATTTTTACGGCTCAATTTCATGGTCAAACTAAACCGTAAACTGAGCCGCCACACTCACAAAAATCACAAAACCTACGTATTAATCTATTGGGGTCTCCGGTAGCTCGAAATTGGTGTTTGAATCACTCATTTTGGTTGAGTGATTCAAAACTTAGAGATTTTTGAAGAAAAAAGTTTGGTTTTTTTTTTTTCTCTCCTTCTTTCTCTCCAAATCAACTCTAACACAAAATGAATTTCTCTCTAAATTTTTTATTAACTTAACTATATAGATTATGATAATCACAATTACCACTAATCTAATGATAATCAATCAAACACCAACACTAAACTTATTTTAAAGGGTAAAACTGTCCATTTTATAAGGGGTTTTTGGTTTTGGGTTTTGATGACCCTATTTTGTTTGGGACTGAAGCCCCAACAAAAATCGTGCAGCCCCAAAAACAGGACATCAATACTAGGGGTGTAAATTCGGGCAGGCCGGGCAGCCCGACCCTTAAACTAAGTCAGGCCGGGCAGGCCAGGCTTAGCATTTGAGTGCCCATAAATTATACCAGGCCGGGCACAACCGGATAATTTGATACCCAAAGCCCGCCCGAAGCCCGTTTTTTTTATACGGGCAGACCAGGCCGGGTCGGGCAAGCTAATATATTTATAAATATTTTCCATAAAAAATATTTAATTTCAAATTCAAGTCTTATTTTGTTCCATATCATATACTCCCTCCGTCTCAGTTTAATTGACCGCTTTGACTAAGTCAAAAAAAAATAAGGAGATTATTTGAATGTCTGAGTATACCCATATTAAATATAGAGAGAATAAATGAATTTCTATTTTTAGGTAGAAAATAATAAAGAGAAAATATATGACTTTATTTTTGATAACTATAAAAGGAAAAAAAAAATATAAATATTGTAATAAGAATATATATTTATGAATTTGTTTCCACTTTATCTAGATATTATTTAAGGGTGATATAATTAGAAGTTGGTTACATTTTTGAGACAAATGAAAATAGTAATGAGGACAGTTAAACTATGACAGAGGGAGTATTTTTTTTTCCAAGCTTCACATATTGTGAATGATATATTATTTTATATTTAAATCTTAACATTATGATGAGATATTATTTTGCTTTATACCGAATATAATTAATTAATTATAGTAAAAAAAATCTTCCAAATAAAGAAATGTACAATCATATATTCTCGAGATATTTAATATTACTAAAAATAATCATATTTCATTTTATTAGATATTTAAAAACATTTTTGGAGCGAATAGTACAAATGGGTACCATGCCGGGTAGTTCGGGCAAGTACCAGGCCGGGTAATCAAATTTTAAACAAAGCCTGAGCCCGACCTTAAAAATTAACCAGACCAGGCCGGGCGGCCCGCAACGGACCGTAACAGGCTTTGGACTCTTATGGGTTCAGGCGGGCACAGACAGGCCAGACCGGGCAACGTTTTTTCGGGTATTATTTACACCCCTAATCAATACTTGGTGGCTCTTCCGGATGACGTGTAACTGGAAGAGGCATACGACCAAGTCTATGTTCGAAACTCGGTGCACCAGAGCAAACCAATACAGCAAACCATGGGCCATATTCCATAGGCTTGTAACAGAAACTTGTTCATAAAATACCACCTGAGCTCACCACAATAACAGATGGCATCTCCAGTAAACCTTTGTCGTCCTACCTACTCCCTCCTTTACTGCAACCCTAGAACGAAATTTCATTGGAATGGACAAAATCCCATTGCTCGATTCTCAATCCAGCGACTTCATTCTCATCTTCAAGCTTCTTCAAGAAGATCTTCCAGCTATCCTGAGGTACTCTTTTTCATTTTCCATTACTGGTGGCAAAAACAAGAACAAAGAATTTTCTGGTTTTCAATAATTTGATCTGCTATTGTTTGTTTGTTTACCAGGATGGCGGAAGTGCAATTGTCAATCCCAGAAATTGGAATAACATCAGAATAGAAGATTTCAATTACGATGATAACGATGATGAATCTGATGAAGAAGATGAAGATCGTAGCTTAGATTTGCTTGTTCGATTTGTTCAGAATGTTTTTCGGAAAGTTTCGAAACGTGCAAGAAAAGCTGTTCGATCGGTTCTTCCTATGTCTCTCTCTACCAAATTGGTTAGTCGTTTGAGTTCATTTTCAGAAACATGAATTAGAAACGTAATTCAATTGATCTAATTACTTCCTAGTAAAGTTTTAATCTCTGATCAGATTATTTGCTTGAAGTTTATTTAAATAGTTGGGCAAATTTACCTCCATGAATTGTCTTGCCTATTGAAATTCTATAAAGTAGTAACATATGGATACATCTGAGGTACCATAATGTAAGAAAAATGGTTTTCTTCTGGTTATCTATGTTGAAATCTAGAAAATGCCTCACATCTCTGTTGTGTTCTTCTTAGAAAAGAGAGTAACAAACCAATGATACATTCAAATGCTTTGACATGTTCATTCCCATAACTTTTCGTTATCTGATTATGACATGAACATTATATATTGAGTTAGCCTGTTTTGTAAGTGCAGGTGGGATTTTCAGTTAATGGAGTTATTATATTGACATTCCTGTGGGTTCTGAAGGCATTTCTAGAGGTAAACTTTTGTTACAGCATATGACTACTCATGTAACCACTTTGTTGGAATTTGTCTTTCCACTATGTCTCTCACTTATGCTAAGTGTTGTTGATGCAAAACAGTTCACCAAACATGCCAACAAAGTCCCAAACAAGTTGATAGTCACAACTGACTGTCATATTAGCTTCTTTTTATTTTTTAACTAATCATCACTGTATTCGATAATGAAATCTACCAGCTTTCCAAAATTAAAATCTTTCACAATTTTATTTTGTACTTCAATCAGATTGGATTGTGAAATAGATATATGGACCTGCGTCACCATATTGCGTATCATGTTGACATGTCTAAGTTTTAACTAACTGCATTTCTTTCATTCTGTTCATTGGCTTCAGGTGATTTGCACACTGGGAACTGTAATATTTGTTAGCATCTTATTTATTCGTGGGGTGTGGTCTGCCATATCCTATATACAAGAAAACCGCAACTCTAAGACCAATGTGTTCGGCGGTGATAGCGGTATATGGAGTGGTGCTGCACCAGCGTCTTAAGTTCTTGATTTCTTTGCCTCCCTTTCATCTCTCAACAATGGTAAAATATTTCCAACGGATAACTTGGAACCTAGTTGTTGTATCTTGCTTAGAGAGATATAAAGACAATGTGGTTGTTGCAAGTATATCATACGCTAGGTAAACGCATTACAGTAATGGTTGACTGAGAAGTTTGGCGTGGAGTTTTTCTGTTCCTGAATATAAAAAGAAAAGGTACCCTTGGTATTGGTATTGAAGTTTATATAACCATATGGTGACATGCTGGACCAGTGGGTATGGCACCCTGATACTCCTGTTAGATTCATGGAAAAAGGGCTCAAGTCTTACAATGTACAAACTGCTTGTCTCCTTTAAATTAAATTTTAATCTGCTTTGGATAGGTCTGTTTCACATTTTTGTTAAAATATAGATTCATGGAAAAAGGGCTCAAGTCTGTCTCCTCGAATTAAACGTTAATCTTCTTTGGATAGGTCTGTTTCACATTTTTGTGAAAATATACGGAACTCATATAGTAGGAATAAAGCTGCTCAATACTTACAGTTCTGAGCTTATACTACATTGTAATTTTGATACATATGTATTGACATATTTGCCAACATGGGGCCATTAAACCACTACTAAGTTAATACTACTATAGGGTTTCATGATACTGATGTGGAATAATGATCCAGTTTGTTAGTTTCCGGCTTTTTGCTGAGATTGCAGTGAGCGCAGAGCACATCAATCTTGTCTTCTTGAAGAGTTATATCGACATATCAGAGCAGACGGGATTCAGAATTAGCTTTTCCAACCTGGTCCGCTCAGATTGTTCAGCTTTACGGGTATGTTCTCAGATCATTAAACTTGATTATTGTTAAACTGTTATAGATCTTTCAATATAACAATGACCCGAAACAGCATCCACTTGTAACAAATCACTGGTGAATGGTTTGAATCATAGTTACTTTTGGTTTTTTAGAATTCTTCTAATTCATACGAGTCCTTGACAATTTGCTTTCTAGTGTTATAGTTTTTGTCTCAAAGACATGTGTACATGTGCTACTTTCTCATCTCTTAAGAGCAAAGCCCCCTCTTAGGTCTAGTCATTGTCTTATCATGACTGATCCCTTTACCAAAGTAGTGTAAGTGCAACCTAAGTGCTTCAAACAGTTGTCAATTTGACTTGAACCTGTGGTAAAATTAATTTTTTTAGGTATTGGAAAAGGATTTATGAAGATAAGGAACCACTGAAGTATTTGATAAAGATGGTTAAATAGTTCTAAGGACTGCAGATGAGGTTTCATCATTCTGATTCGTAATCTATGTTACATAGAAGAATTATGCGATTCTTATTTTGGCTTATTCACTTTTGCATATTGTCTTGGAATAAAATCAATAGGAGTGAGATCTAAGAATGAAAAAAAGAACACAAGATAATGTTAGAATTTGGTCATGCATACATCATCCAGAGAGAAGCATTTTGCATATTTCCTTTGCGTCACAGAAATTTTATGGGACCCTAGGTAATCAATTGACAAAAAGATCTTGAGATGCTTAAATGAGATTATTCACCAGGAAATATGAAGATGGTGATGATTACCTATGGCCATGCCATGCACCCCACTGGGAGCAAAAATAATTTTTAGGTATTCTGCGCATGTTTTCTTATGACAGTGATGGGTTTTTCTTTCCCGTCCCAAAGCTAAGCCTGTAATACGAAAGATTATTGAGCCATATTTCATTCAATTCGGCGCAAATCGCCCTTTAAGATTTTGTAAGATTGTGTTGGATTGTTGTATGATTCAGATGGGGCACCGTTGATTCTGCAGCACTGTTATTGATTCGGAGATTGAAAAATCGAACCACGACGCTGAAGCATGTCGTATGAGTTATGAGTCATAGAATATTAGAATTTGGGTTTAATTAGTAGGAGATAATACAACTAACTAAATCGAACAAAATCAACGTAAGCGACAACTAATTAATATGATAATTTGACTCCACTATTAGTGCTCCTAACTAATGACCTAATCCAGACTAGTTAAGATTCCGTACTAATTAAACAAACAGCATGTTGAGATATCATATCAATAGACAACAATAGGTAGATAACATGCGGATGATTAAATTAGAAAAAGTAGAAAGTTAAACGACGTATAAAAGATGGCCGTTCTCGTCGGCGTTGCTCTATGAGGAGTCATGTCGTACATAAGAATATACTATTGTGAACCAAACGTAAAAGCTGAACTAGATGCCATTTCATCATAATCTGTTTGTTTTTTAATGTTCTTTTGTTTGTTGCTCGAGATCAAATTGCATGTGCCTCCCAAATGAATGTCATCTGTGGTTCCTGACTCTGAGCTAGGCGGCAATTTTTAGTTCTATTGTGTTTGTGTGATTGCAGAACTTTTTTTTTTACTTTGTATACGTCATTAAAGCACAGTTTCGTATGTATCTTGTTATGGGGCGTGAACGCTCTGCCGCTAACTCCAGTCAACTGAATTCCATTTTAAGCCTCGTGCACAGTTGAGAGTTCTGAAGGGGTTTCTCTAACAGTAAC
>JAJJMA010043264.1:0-16929 GCA_023529015.1 Papaver nudicaule
TACAATATTCATATTGAGTGCATGCACACCCCCGTGAATTCTTGGGAGTTACACGTTTATGTGTGTGTATTGGAACTTATTGCACATATTTCGTGACATCTGTATAGAGTATATTTAACCCGTGAATTCGGTAAAATATAGATGTGTCTAACCCGTGAATTGCGGGCATGTGCATCATTTGTAGAATCACACACATAAGAGAGTGAATCTGTTCACTTTGTGCAACCAAAAATTGGGAGTATGTATATACATTACATCGGTGTATTTATAAGAGTAAGGTGGTTGTTGGACAATTGAAGGTTAGAATTAAATCAAAAATTTGATTGGAGGTTACGTTGTGTCTGATTTTTGAGCAAATTTGTCAAGAGAATAAATAAAATAATTTTTTTTCAGAAAGCTTTCTCTTTGGCCGGTATATTGTTCTCATAATAAATACATGAATTCTTAGTATTTATTATGTCAAAAAATATCGAGTAGTATTTTATAAAGCATTTCCTTGAATTTTAATATATTCATATATTTATAAACCCGGGAATCTATAATATTTCTTGTGCCAAAGCAACATGCGAATTTGTGTAAAAAAATTTGTTGAAATTGAAATTAATTGTGTAAATGCTTAGAAAATGGGAAACTCACTATGAAAAGCACTTGTCAAATGGAACTAACCCGTGAGACTATATTCATTCCAGAGCAAACATTGCTCCGGTAGTTTTCAAGAAATCATTCACGGATACAAATCAAAGGTGTGCTATTGAATGGTGATTTAAGTTTACATTTTTGTAAACCCGGGAATCTATAATATCTCTGGATGTGAGTAGTATTCTATAAAGCATTTCCTTGAATTTAATATATCTATATATTTATAAACCCAGGAATCTATAATTGTGCCAAAGCAACATGCGAATTTGTGTAAAAAAAATTGTTCAAATTGAAATTAATTGTGTAAATGCTTAGAAAATGGGAACTATAAAACTCACTATGAGAAGCACTTGTCAAATGGAACTAACCCGTGAGACTATACTCATTCCAGAGCAAACATTGCTCCGGTGGTTTTCAAGAAACCATTCACGGATACAAATCAAAGGTGTGCTATTGAATGGTGATTTAAGTTTACATTTTTGTAATACAACCATTTTGACTCCTGACTCATGTTTCCTTTTTGATATAGTTCCTTTGGATTTTTAAAATGCAAAGTACTGGTATAACCCGTTAAATATATAATATCAGATGTGAATTACAGGCAAATTGCGTGCAGGTGCATCATTTATAGAATCCCACATATAAGAGAGTTTTATCTTCACTTCGTGCTACAAAAACTTAGGATTATAGTTATATGAATATTACATCGTTACATTTATAGGAGTATGATGGTTGTTGGACGATTGAATGTAAGAATTGAATCAAAAATTTGATCGGAGGTTGTTCTGATATATCGTTACGGCATAATACTCTAATTTTGAGATGAATAAAGAACGCCTAAATTAGGAAAGGATGACTTTCTTATTCTTTTGTAGAGATTTAAGCATGTTTGAGATTGTTAGTCACCAAAAGCAGATTGAGAAACTTGTGACCAATTTTTGAGCAAATTTGTTAAGAAAATAAATAAAATGCCTTTATTCTCGAAATATTCTCTTTTGGTTGATATTTTTTTCAAGAACAGATAACTAAAGAACTGCATCCAATTAAATTGAGGAATCAATAGATTTTTCATTTTTTTTCTCATAATAAATGCATGACTTCTTTGTATTTATTGTCAAAAAATATCGAGTAGTGTCTATAAAGCATTTCCTTGAATTTTAATATACAGTATATTTATAAACCCGTGAATCTATGATATTTCTTGTACCAAAGCAAAGCAAGATGTAAATTTATAGGCAATGACTAAATACAACCTACACAATGACCAAATACAATCCTTACAAAATATTATAAACCTTATTTTCTTACGGGTGAACAAAACTCAACTTGATCATCTTCTATCTTTGCTTTCATTTTAATTTCGTCCTACTGTATTGTTGCACTCTTAATTAATCAATCCAACCGGATCAATCTTTTAATTGATGTTTCAATGAAGGTTAAAACGGGGTTCTTTGAGTACAATAGGAGATCGACCTTTATTATCTTTGTCATTTAAAATTGCAACTGGTAAGTGGTGACCCAAATAAACTTAGTTCTTAGTTCTTATCAAACCCTAACTATTTTTTTTATATATATATTCTGATTTTCTTCATCAAGGAACTATGCTTCACTATATAGTTTACGGTATGACCTTGCTCCAATAAACTAAGAAACTATCCCAATGATTATCATCATCAATTTATTGATTCCTCAATTTAATTGGATGCAATTCTTTAGTTATCAGTTCTTGAAAATATCTTGCGCTGCGGTGAGGATGACGAAAGTGAGGTGAGTTTTGTTCACTCTTTCCAGTGGGTTCATGATATTTTCAAGGGGTTGTATTTAATCTTTATAGGGGTTGTATTTAGTCACTGCTAATTTATATACAAAAAAAATTGTTGAAATTGAAACTCATTTGTGTAAATGCTTATAAAATGGAAACTACAAAACTCAGTCAAATGGAACTAAGCCGTGAGCCTAGTACTTATTCCAGGGCAACATTGCCCCGATGATATTCAAAAAACCATTCACAGATACAAATCAAAGGTGTGTTGTTTTCATTTTTGGTTCAATACGATTAAAAAAGATTACGTCCAATTAATCTAATAATACACTTAAATATATTCAATTTCTAGTGACCCGTCAGTAAAAAGAGATACCAACAAAATCGATGAGAAATCAAATGAAAATCCAAAATATTGTATATTGTACAGCTAATAAGTTTATTATTCATATTACAAAGATTAAATATCAGCAATCCGTAACCACAGCCATTAGTGCCAGCTTTTAACCCTTCGACAATAAATATGGAATGTGTAGTTGCAACAATAAAAAATCAAAATGTAAACATTGTAATCTGGTTACAATTTTGCTTATTATTTATTCCTAGAAATTACCCTAATCACTTACTTCTCTAAATTTACATTATCTTTCACATACGTTACATCAATATCATGGCCTTCTATTTGCCACATCCATTTTTGCTAGCTGATTAGCGTTTTTCAAGTGAACCTGTAAAACAAACAACAAAATATAAGAACAACAAAGCCCTAAATATCACAAAAGGAAAAATCTAACAAAACCGTAGACGTTTCATAATAACCATATTTTTTTGGATGGAACATGTGATGCCCCTACTTCTTCACGTTCTATAACTTCCAAAAATTGATTTCTCAGGTACATTAAACAACATCAAATTTTCAATAAGAAAAACAATAAATAGGGTACACTTGGTTTTATACCTCATGTGATTATTATCTGTACGATATGAACCGTCAAAGAAATCTGGTCTCCTCTTTTCACCACAATTGCCGCAACCGATAATGCCAACTGATTATATCCAAAATAAACAATGAAAATAGATGAGAAACGCTAAACACCAAAAAAAAAAGACAAAGACAAAAAGAAAAGGCCCAGAACCCGAAAACAAAAGAAGAATTTGCAAACAGTGAAGCCTATGTTTTTCTTTATATAGGAAATCATGAAAAGCATAATTTCCGTTATTTTTTTTTTTTTGGAAACAATATATCAATAAATATCTCAATTATTAATATTTTTTCTCATTAAATTGGTGCATTTTAGTCCAAAAGATATAAAGTATCTTTTACACATTTAAAATAATATTTTTTTCCTTTGGAATGATTATTTTCAAATGATATTAATTTATTCTTAAAATTTATTTTGGAAATATTTTTTTCAAAAAAATATTATCCTTAAAATTTATAGGATTTTCTATGATACGGGATTTTCCGTTATTCTTTCAATTTAAGGAATATTTCCAATAATATGATTAATTTTATCTTGATAATCTAGAATTATAATGAGGATTTGTGTAATCATATAGAGTGTAATTGAACTTTGGACATTTTCTTATTTTGATAATTTTTTAATTTGGTGATGAAATCATGATGAAAAATATATATGAGATAATATTGCCCGTATTAAATTGAGATTTATGAGATAATACCATATTGAGATTGTATGCGAGATTTATTAGATACTATCATATATTAAGATATAATGTGAGATTTTAAAATAAGTTGGAAAGTTTAAAATATATATGTTAATGTGATTTCGTTGATTTAATTGTTTCCAATTTTTAAAATAATATGACACATTTTTCCTTTGATATTAAATTAAGATTTATGAGATTTTATTATATTAAGATTTTATGTGAGATATATCAGATATCATCATATATTGAGATTATAATGTGAAATTTAAAATAAATTGGAAAGTTTTTTTGTGGGGCCAGAATCAACCAGAAGCTCCGGTGAACGTGAACAATTAAAAAAACTCTGTTATTATATATATAAATTGGGTAACCTTTTTTCAAAGCATGGTAAGGATATGTGGCTGCCACCAAGTTGATACGGTTTCTCTTTTTCCTCAAAACTTCTTTAGCAGTCCCGAGAAAGTAGCAAGGCCCAAACCTGCAGCACAAACATTTTTTTAATAAAGATTGGACTAATAAACTTAAACATGATCCATTATTATATCAAGAAAATTCTTCTTACCACCAAGGCTTGTGCCAATCCAACGGACTTGATAGTACATTTGCTTTTGTTGCATTTGTAGGGGACTGAAAATGAAGTTTTCTTCTATTTGTTGCAATGGTCCTGCCACACACTACTTCACTCCAAGGGTATTTGTTAAACTCTTCAAGGTTGTCGGCAAGATGCCAGAACTTATTCTCGACGGTATGATCAACTGTGTGCCCCAGAAGGAAGATATGAATAAAAAACAACAAGGCCACTTTGACCCTGTCTTCGGCTGAAAAATTGATATTTTTGCTATAAATGAAGTCCCTCAAATGAGAACCTTTTATGCAGCTGATGTCGGGAAAAAAACTTGTCTTGAGGGTACATGGCCCTTCAGAACGGATAAAGGTTTTCTCTAGCTTCCTAAAATTAAGACCGGTAATCAAAGAACACTCGCGTTTTCCGAAGCAAAAATCTATATCAAATGGGTTGTTACATTTCGTCTTAGAGTTCTTGACCTTCCCAAAACCATCTGTCTTGTCACAAAACCTGAACCACGTTTCTGAGAATTCTTCTTCGGCTTCTTCCTCGGATTCTTCTCCGGAATCGACTTTGGCTTTACAGGCGGCTTACACTACTTTTTTTTCTCCGATCTAAGCGGGGTAGTCAACCTCTCTAGACATCATATAAGCAAATAATGTCGCAGACCATGATTGTTTCGTCGGCATGTGTAGATGGTGAAAAATGGAAGAGGGATAAAAATGTAAAATGCCCTTCTGTTATGCCTTGCCAAGAGGCGATTGTCTACTCAGACACTTCTATGGTTTCAGAGTACAACCTATTCCGCAAGCTAAATACGCTCCCTACGAGTTCTCTCTTATAGCTCCCCGAGTGGAGAGAATAATATCGTAGTGTGATGCTAAACAGCCCACCAACTCATAATACCACCAATTTACTTCATGCCGACATTGCTTCGAATTCCTTGACATCAGAACTAAATTGCTCACTGGTACTATGGTGGAGAATTGATAGAGACGCACCCTCTTGGGTTTCCTCCTCAATATTTAAAGACCTCAGGCCCTCGCCTAATCTCGGTCAAGATAGAGACGCACCCTCTTGGGTTTCCTCTTTAAAGACGACTCAGCGCCTAAATCGTAATGAAAACCCCAGATCCAGCATGGTTCTAGGTTGTCCAGAACTCTCTAAGAAATATACAATAGCCTAAACACGCCTAGGCAGGCCATAACTTAAGCATAAAATGGTCTAATACGATATGGCTAAACATGCCATAGCCTAGAAACACGTCATGGCCTAAAAAATGCTATGGCTCAAAAACACAAACATGCCACAGCCAAAGGTGGCATAGCCTAGAATACCTGGCCAAGGATACCATGGCCAAATACGCCACAAACGGCGCAAATCAAAATGGCTTAAAAGCCATAGCGCCACAAGATGTGGCGCCACAAAGAAAATCCATGGCGTCATAAGCATGGCGCCACAAAGGATAACCAAGGTTGTGGCCCAAACATAGCCACCGCCACAATAAAAGATCTTGGCCATGGCGCTACAAATATTACGCCATAAGGCCATGACCTATACACAGATGGCCATGGGGCTACAAATATTACGCCATAAGGCCTTGGCATATACACGGCTGGCCATGAACTACAAATATTACGCCACAAGCATGGCGCCACGATAAGGACGGCCAAGGACATAGCTACACGGCTGGCCATGGCGCCACAAGCATGGCGCCATGAAAAGAGGAATGCAGTTGTGGCCTAAGCTCGACCACGGCCATGACCACAAGGCCATGGCCACATACCCAAATAAAGGCTCAAGGGGGAATGGCGCCACAAAGATACTCAAAGTCCATGGCCACGGTCACACACACGCTACCAAAGCCAGAACACGGCTAGGCATACAGGGCCAAAGTAACTACTCGTGGCACCATAAGAACAAGGCACACAGTTTTGAGGCTCACATGCCACAAAACATCATTGTAGCCTAACTTAAATTATGCAACGTCTGCATATTACACGAGCCATATAAACATCACATGGGGGGATAACTTTAGGGGTATTACTCTGGCGGTCTACGGCAGTTAGAAAGAAATTGATGGAGATGATGGACAATTACGAAAGATGGTGCTAAGTGGACATGTTCTACACAACTCTAGCAGTTACAGAAGAAACTCATGTTCCCCACTCCTCCACTCTTCCACGACTTCCAACACTATAAATGGAGGCTTTCTCTATCTTCCAAGGCATAATACTATAACACGTGAAAAAACTAGAACCTCAGAGCAATTATACCTGAGTATTCAATAGACTTCTAGCCTTGATATTTCCAGTCACATCTACGACGGAGGTCTTGAACTTTCACACCCGAAACACACATCCTCAACCTGATCTCAGATTTCTTTCATTGTTTCCCTCCCTAGATCAACCTCTATCCTCTCTGTGACCGAAGCAATACTTGAACGGCCATTGACTTGGTTTAGTCTAGTCTTGTTCGATTTTGATCTCGAGCACTATTAAAGTACTCATTTGCAGTACAGTATTTTTTTAGGCAAAAACATTTAGGCGACCACAGTGGGAGATAAATCTCTCCGTCCCATAAGATTTTCTCAAAGATGGTTGAACTCAGGTCAGGATCAGACATCAAGAATCCCAACGCTTCAACTGACGGTGTTGTAACTTCCAATGCAGCACCTACCAATCCACCCACATTCAGCATCGTGCCCAACGTCCATACCATCCACGATGTTTCCCCTGTAACACCTACTGTCTCAGCAACCCCTGTCACACCCATCACCACGCCTGCTGCTCCAATCACTCCTGGCGCTACCTCTGTAACTCCTGATGTTCCAGCGGCTCTTGTCGTCCCAACAACTCCTGAAGCCCCGGTTAGCACGCCTTGTATTAACCCCTCTTCTTCGGTCAATATGCTACCACTCAAAAAAAGAAAAGGAAGTGCCAAAGGGACTAACCATGGAGGATTAGCCAAATGACAAGACAATCATGAAGAAGACCAAATCAAGATGATCGATACCCAAGTTGAAGTCTTGGCTTGTCTCAAAACTCTTAACTACGAAGCTATCATCAAGTTCACAAGCCAAAGGAACTCCCAGAACTGCTGCTGGTACTAACACCGCTGTGATCCACATCTGGGATGATGAGATGGTCCTTACTCAAACAGAGCCTCAACAAAAAAAAAAAATCATGACCCAGACATGTCACTACTGACGATTTGGACAGGCTACTTTGAAGCCGAGAAAATGAGACATCACTTCCCGTCTACCATCATCTACCCTGTGTCTGTATGAAGTGCAGAGGATCCATCTTCCCAGGGGAGCCTACACTTGGTGCAATAATCTCATCCCAAACGGCACTGATACCTGGAGTGAAATGAACTATGGAACTCTGCATTAACGGAATTATCCCTGTATACATAGCCCTCTGGGAGAATCTTCGCTTCCAGACGTCTTCTGAACTCCATAAAGCTACAAAACGATCTTCCACAACAACACTAGCACTATTAGAGACAGCTAAACCCTCGAGAAATAAAGAGGCTCATGGTATTCGTAGTGACAAGAGATTGATCAACAAACAGCACAACAACTTACCACCCTTGAGTGCAATCAGTGAAGGGGGTATAAGAAAGAGTCCAACTACAGAGGTAACACACCCAAAGCGCACAACTCAAACCCAGCTTCAGGAACTCCAAGCAAGAACATAATTCAAAGCGGATCGCAACACAAGTCACGGCGGCACAAGTCATGGCGCCACGAGTCACAGCGCCACAAGTACTAGAAAAGGGATGAACCCCTAAGGAGCGAAGAAGCTCGTAATACCCGTGACGACAAATGAATTATCAACAAACACTAAAGAGACGGACACCCCACCATCACCAAGAGAATGACGACGAGACAAGGGGACTTCCAGAGTTACCACTGCAGCTAGAAACTCCAGGGTTTGGATTCACAAGATAACCTGAACAGAAGTATAATCAACAATCCAACTTTGGTACTCGTCAAGATCGACAGAAACCCTTGGAGGATCAAGAAGAAAATGCGCATCTTTTTTCATCCACGTCAAGCTCCTTATCCAGAATACCCCTCTCCATGGGATACTCCTCACTGGAAGAAATTCAGAATTTGAACTTTCGAAGGTGACAAAGTTGCGATTATTGCAACTTTGTATCAACAGAATGGTTCATGTTTACCAAGCTCTCTTGAAGAACCAAACGCTTTCAGACATTCTCTGAGCCCTGCAAAGCCACAAGATGATCAGCTACAACCGTCCCTGCCTTGCTAAAAATCCAAGCAGTTAAGGATTGAGGAAGCTTACAAAACCCGTGATAAGAAGAGACGCGTTAACAAGACAGACAACAGAGATTTCAACACAATTTAACGCAAAGGGTTCCTAACAAAAACGTAACGCAAGCACAAGATGCAGATTCGCAACAAGGACAACAAGAAGTGCGAGAATCGAAGCCTAAGACGGTTCCCCAGACTCATTGTTTTCAAGTAAATACTAGAGCTATTAGACGCCTGGAAAAGGAAGGGACAATTGGATTACCCCGATGATTCTCAACAGCTAAAGAGAATGCTCACTTATTCGAGCCTTCACCATCTCCAAAGAGCCATACACAAGAAAGTTGAAGGAAGCCGAAGAACAACATGTTTCTGCACGAGGAAATCGGAGCCCAACGAAGGACATCGATAGGATATCAGAAAACATGGTTGGGGACTCCTCGCCACATCCATTCTTCACTGCACCAGATACCGTTAGGACTGCTGGCTGCCACGGCCCAATCAATGGCGAAATTTCATCTAAGTAAAACATAAAGTACAACAGATATGCCCATGTCTCTACCAAAACGCTTCATCATCATGGAACCTACTCGACCAGAAATATCCATGCAGCAGGGGACTATCCGCTACAGATCTTTCGAATGAAGGAAGATAATAATAATAAAAAAAAAACTCTAATCAACGCCAACATCACTACCAACTCCTCTATGGAAACCTGAAAGCCACCAGGGATTCCTTGTTACAAGATTTTTGCAAAGAAACAGAAATGAGCTTGCTACTTCAACAACGAGATCATGTACACGCCTACAGAAACCTTTGGAGGATCTCTGTGCGCCAGGATTCATATCTTCGCAGAATCTTCCTGATAGCAACTCCACCAAGTCTTCATTTTTTGAGCAAGCTGGCAGTATCACGGTCGTGGCGCTCCTCCCAACAACAAGTGACACCCTCATCACGAAAAATTTGAAAGTAGATCCCATGCCCCCTACCACGGTTTAGGCAGACCTCATTGTCGTCATCAGCAGGTCCCCGACATCCTTCGGCGGCAACCCCAATACAGGAAAATAACAGAGTGGAATATTTCAAGCGCAAAGACTTCAAGAACGTGCCAATGGGTGATGAATGAGAGAGACTTTCCGTATAACATATGTTCACTTATGATTCTACCACAACATGCTAGAAGGACACATCATCCCAAATTATCGACAAGGAGCAATCGCCATTACGAGGGCGGATGAAGATTTTTAGAGCTCTGGAGCAAGCAGTGTGCGAGCAGGAATCTTACTACGGGGTTTAAAGGTATATGTCTCACTAGACCTTCACGATTTTCAAATTCTCAAATACCTTCCACCACAAAATATTCCTGTAGCCCCACACCTTCCACCACAAAATATTCCCGTGGCTCCACAGAGTATTCTCATGGCGCCACAAAACACCTTCCACCACAAGATATTCCTGTAGCTCCACGAAGTATTCCCGCAACGCCACAAGAGAGAAACTACCTTTCCCACAAAATATCTCTTACAATAAGATGTTTCCCTAACCCTATCCTCACAAGATGTACGCAATACATAAGATTGAGGTAGAAAAATCAAGTATTGCAAGCATCATTAATATCAAATCTAAAAAGAACTTTTATTAATGAATACAGAAAGTAGTACATGCTGAAATACTCTAAATACCATGAAAAGGCAAACTACTTTTATTGTGAAGACACATAGCAAAGTTGTATGACCCCAACTTTTATTTAGCTTCACAGTCTCGAGGTTCGACTTCATAAAGTAATTGATCTATGATGCATGCAGTATTCTTGATATCATTTTCGGAAAGACCAGTTAAAGCACCTAACAATGATGTATAATGAGTATAGCTATTCCTGAAGCGTTGGGATTTTTCTTCATGGAATAAAGATTTCTTCCTTCCGTAATCGATTTTATACATAAAGCACTTCCTCATATGAGTGTATTCATCAATTGTTTATCTCGAGTTAATAGCATGAGTCTCTGGATCAGGAAACTTTTGGACGTAGTCCAATATCTCTGCAGGAGTCCTCTTTCTCTTGCTTGTAATCCCTTCACAGAGCAACTTTCACAGCTTCACTTTAACAACTACTCGTAACACTTCTTGTAACATAAGCCATCTTTCGATCGGAAAAATGATATATTAAAAGGGGAAAAAATATTTACATAAAGCTATATAAATGGTCATTAGACCCCCAAGAAACAAAGAGAAAAAGCACTAAAGATTTACAAGAGTCTCCCAATGAAAAACGACTTGAGTCGTAGTATACGCCCTGAAAATATCCGTCTGTGAAGTCCATAAGCAAATATCCAATTTTACTGCTGTTACTATGTCCATGAAAGGCTTCTCCTTGCCACCATTTACAATTTCATTCCTAGTGAACCAAACTTGCGAAATGATAGCAAAAGGAATCAATGACTAAACCATGTACGTACCGTTCCTTGATAAACTTGGGAGTACGCCATAAGCCATCTTTGTTTATGACTTACATGATGTATTGAAAGATATATATATCTTTCAAGAGGAGTGTGTTTCTGATTTTCTGAATGACTTAAGGGAATCTTCCAGAATTTGCGACGCGAACGGTTTGCGAACTGGTTCGCATACTGAAACACTCGACTCTGGATTACAGAGTTTATCCAGTCTCGTAAACACAAATTTCCATGGAGAATAATCCTGTAGACATATGTTTATACAGTATTACTACTAGTGACTTGAACAACCACAATACTAGGAACAAAGGTAAAATGTTTAATGAATTCGTTTATTTTGTATCAACACAGAGGTAAAATGTTTTTCGGAACAGTTTTCCTGGTAATTTATAAACTCGTCTATTTATTATCAAAACCCTGTAGGTGAAATGTTTTTCATCATTTCTTCCTGATTTCAATAGACTACTTTTGTTTTAATCAAAATCTTTAGGTGAAATGTTTTCAACATTTTCCCTGATATTTAATGGACTTTGGTTTATTTTTTATCAAAAATTATAAGGGGAATTGACTCCCAATCAATGTCTCCTAACATTTTTGTTTTGATAAATGATTTTGGTATGTACTATTGATATATCTTCATATCTTACAAGTTGAATCGAGTAAATTAACTTGGATGACATACCTCCACTTGCGTTTCGATGATCCTTTGTCAACTTTTGTGACAAAAAGCGGGAGAAATATTGATAGCTTGAAATGTCATTCTATCATGAATTGTGTAAGGAAATAAGTATTATGACAATGTCATAAGAAAAATGCCATTATGCGTTGTAATGATTTAATAAGATGGAAGCTCTAATCAAGAGGGAGTAACATACTTAACAATGAACTCATGGATTTTATTCAAGCTTACATCTAGGGGGAGTAAGTGAGTTGTTATTTACCTTCAACACAGGTACACCTTCATGTTATTCCAGGTACAAGTTGAAGATGAATATGTTCAAGCTCCAAGGATTTTGAAGACTAGAATAAAGATTTAATTTTATGTAAAGTCCTTATGTAAAGAGTTTTGTCACTAAATGTGACAAAAGGGGGAGATTGTTAGTGCATGCTCGGTCAACCCCATCAAGTGTTGGTGTATCAAACTTGGTTGTCATAATTTAGTGCTCAATATGTATGATGTTTTCAACTCTTTGTTTTTTTTTTCAAAAAGAGTTGTCTTATTTAAGTTTAGAGTGTTCTGGGGAATTCGTAAACAACACTTGTTGTATCCAATTAATTAAGCATATTAAGTCCATACAGGATTATGTGTTGGTTGTTATCCCCTGAAAAATGAATTTCCTATTGTACTCGACAACTAGGTTGAATTCTTATGCTGGTGATTATCTTTCTCAGGTCCCCAGCTCTAAAAAGAAGCAGCATATCACCTTCTTTCCCTAATGAAGGATTGCAAGAAGACTTTGGTGTACCTTTTAGTAAGAGGTAAGCGTCTAATACTGAATCGTTGTTATTGTTATTTACTGCAGGATAATTTTGAGTTTATAAGATGTAATAATTAAGAGACTGAGGGGATTCCTAACCTTATGTTATGAACCTTGTGTCTGTTGTCGGCGTCGAACTTTTTTGATCATGTATTAGTGTGTGCTTAATATGTTTGTGGAATGATGTTTACCTTAGCCATGTACATTGTGTACTTGCTTTGTATACTTGCAAGTGTCTTTTATTGGTAAACCTTCTTCATTTTGGTGTGTATTGTGAGCTGATAATCACTCAGATAAGGTGTATTTTACAAACAAAACTCATTGGAAATGATTTTCATGGACTTTTAACATTTTTCAATGACTATTACCTAGTTTTCCCCCCTTGTATTCATTTTCTTGTTTTTATATGATGTCCCATCTGGCTAGAATGTGTTTCGTGGACTTTTTTTGGTAAACTTTTTTTAGTTTGATAAGCTTTGAAAGATGATGAACACATGTTTGTATAATGAAGTTGGAGTTATGTGTTGTGTACAAATGAGCCTTTGGTGAACTTTAGAATTCACTATTTGGACTTTGACGTATCTCGTCGACTAGTACCTATTATCTTATCCCTTGTGTTCAATTTGCCTTTGCCCAGTTTGTCACTATGATATCAGTAGGCATCTTATCCTCCCTTTTTGTGGGTAATACATAGTTGATATACTATTTGATCTGTAGTCTGTTAAAGCATCTGACAGCCAATCGAATCTTCTAGAAGATATGCATTGATTGTCTATATATGTTACTATATCTCGGAGTTTATTATAGGATAGAAAATGTATTAAGATCAATCACCATTCAATGTGGTAGATATTGTACTGTAAGGACATTGATTATATATATTGTTCCTTGCCTTCTTTAGGTGAATGAGGAAAAACCTTTCACACCATAAGTCTTTATTTGTTTCCTTTTATTTTATGTTTTTATGTTTTTTTTTATATTTTCTTAAATCATCTTGTTATAAATTTTTCAGGAAGTTAGTATACAAAGTAGTATGTGGAACATTTATTGGTGCATTCATAGCAAAAAATGACAGGGTGGGGTGGAATTTTTTTGACACACGTTGTTTGCACGCAGTAGGCGATGGTCTCGAACGTCAGTTCTACATATCTTATAAAGATGGCGGTAAGTTGAAACTCTATTATGTCCTAAATAAACATTAAAGATGCACAAGGCTAACCTATACTTGCTTTTAAGAAGGTGAAGAAGTCTAGAAATTTTAACCCCAAGCATAACCTGTACGATGGCTATAGATAGAAATTCTCTATGGGCAGAACAGGTGCACCTGAGGTTGTCAGAGAAGTTGATGCCTGATTCCACTTGTGAACAAATCAGAAACACAACAATCAATTGAATGATTGATATCCGCGCAATTTTAAAGAGTACAATTCTAACATCTTCAACAGCTATTATCACATGTTTTGATTATGAAAATGGCACACCAAGACCTTGCATCCTTCTTTGCGAAAGAAAATACATATCAGCAACTTGGTGCAGGGAAGGATTCGCGTATGCAGGCTCTTGTTTTAGTGATTTTGGTGAGTGTTTTTAGAAGAAGCATCACGAAGCGAAAGCGAGGACAGAACTTGAAGCGTTGGAATATGGGGACGACTGCGTGTCTTTGGCAGCTGGGAAAGCTTGGAAGGATAAACATGCTAGGTCGGTTCATGGCATAGAAGACGACCCCTATGTGGGAGGGAGATTAAATGGTAAGAATATTTTTATTTATTTTTTCCTTTTACTTGTACTCATATAAAAATTAACTTTTTCTTACTTTTTTTCCTTTCAATTGTAGCTTTCAGGATGCAAGCAGGTGAAAGAGAGTTTTACGATATGGGGTTATTGAAGCCTAAGTCTCTAGGCAGACACGGGAACGCCTATATCGATCACACGCTGCCACAACCTTGATCTTAAATGTTGAGAGTTGGTTTATGTACTTAAAATGTTGCTCTTTCATTTGGTTTACCAACAAGTTTCATTTCAATAGGTTTTGAATAGTACAAAGGTTAGATTGTGTTTACCTTGAATTTGCTTTTGAGGTATTCTTTCATCTATTTTTGGTGATATTGATGAATATATATGTATATATATGTATGTATTTGTCAGACTTCCTTTTCTCCAGCTCTCTTGTTCCGTAGCTCTGCTATGCAAAATTCTGGGTTTGGCGTTCTTTTGGCTTAGAAAATCCGCCTTGTCCCTCCCTCTACATAGTTTTCCTAGTTTTAACATTCGGTTTTTAATTATCAAAAATAGCCCATTTTCAAAGGGTTCTTCCAGGAATTTACCTTCTAAAAGTTAATACATAAAAATACCCATATATGACTAATATAGACATTAACCATATTATATTTACAAAAACACCATTAGGGTCTAGACTTTTATGATGAGTCACACTTGGAAAGATACAATCAGCTGCTTTGTTATCATCCTTATTGATGAATCACTCTGCCTCGTTGGAAATACTTTGCTGGCCAAATTAAAAAATCAAAACATAAATTCATCCGCTCTAAAAGAAGAAACGGAAACTAACATCGTTGCTCAACCTCTGCAACTTCATCTCAAGATCACGCGTTTCAAGATTGCAATTCATCCGCAAATCATCAAGCAGATCATTGAACTCTTATAAACTCAGTTGCTAGGTTTCTGATTTCGAACTATTATATGTACGATTCAAACTCACATAGCTAGGGTTTCTGATTTCGATTGGTTTTATAGCTAGGGTTTGATGATTTCTTGTTTTTTTACGATTGATTTAGAGAGGGTTTGTTTATTTAATTTCTTAATTTTCTGTTTTGAAAACTAGGGTTTTAAATACTTGCATGAATTGGTAAATATCGGTTTCTAAGTTGTTATTGCAGGTATTGTTCGGTTCATGTAAAAGTTCTTATTTTGATTACAATTGGATCGAAAGTTTTTTAAAATAATTGGAGTGAAAAATTGAAGAAATATTGTTTGAAACTTGAAATTTGATTACGATCTGTTCCCAACCTAAAAAAGTATGGAATGCACTTGAAATAAGAAGTTGTTTATGATTTTTGTGTGCCTATGTGGATTAATTTTATGAATGAATTCGTTTATGATTTTGATATTGAAGTCTTGTAGAGGATTACTTGTTTGTCATGGATATTGTTCTGAGAATTAGAAATAACGAATGGAAGAAAGAAAGTCATACGCACTTACTATCATAATGTATTTTTGTAAATGGCTATGTACGTAGTGTAATGTTATATTCAGATTAATAACCAAGTTAGGCTGGAATTTCTTTTGTTTGTAATGCAATGTGGATGTTATTGAAATGGTGGTTGTCAGGCTGTTCGACATCTTATCACAGATGGGCATGATGTGTATGTGGTCATTGTGCTCCAGATTTTGTTTTCACTTAATTAAATCTTCCAGACTCTTTATTCGTAAGGTGTTGTAGAATTTGAAGTTGTTTAAGCAGAAATTAAATTTAGGATGGCCTTGTTGATACTAATTTTCCCATATCACACTTCAAGTAAAAATTGTTAGAGGTTCGATTTCTTAAGTCGTTAGAGGCCTTTGTTCGTTAACAACCAGAGATTAGTTCGTGAGTTTGAACGTATTATCATTGGTTATTATGATCCAAGTTGGCTACAGACGGCAATTAAGATATTACTTTGTAGACAATCGTCGGCAAAGTTAATTACAACAGATAAAACTGAAACAATAATCAACACAACAATTTAACGAGGTTCAGCAGCTCGTGCCTACGTCCTCGGGGGTAAAATCGTTGTTATATTATATCAAATCAATAAAGCTTTCTCTGGATTACACTATAAGTCACTTCGATTCGTTAATGGATAGAGGCCAAATGGAATATGGAGAATGTTCATCCAAGTATTCTCACTCCTAGCTATCCTTTCCCAAATTCTGCGACCCCCTCAACTGCTGATGAAGTGGGGTATTTATAGTACTTCTCATGGGCTTCGCTCTTTGCTACCCTTGGCTGCATCAATCTTCTGCTGCTCCTTGGCTGGATCGTCCATCTTCGGTGACCGCCTTTATCATCCAATCCCAGCTCG